>JBBGBA010000320.1:85000-106183 GCA_038088335.1 Mesorhabditis sp. LJ9110
AATTACTTGAGGTTTACAAAAAAACTTTCTATCTTAGTAGAGTGGTCATTGACAAAAGAAGTGGGAGGCGTGTAGATTTCTGAGGAGAAAAAGGCGTACTTGGACGAGTCGTGCTTGCGAGAATGCGAATCCATCTCCTCATCATCATCATCATCATCGTCGTCCTTTTGCGGCCGTCCGAATCGAATATACCAGGCGAGGGCTGTTGCGATGATCGTCAACGCGTTGACGCTGAAGCCGGACCAAAAGACGACCCATCCCCAGAATTCGGGAATGACACGCCAGTCCTCTTCTGAAGCCGGGGTTGTTCCGTTGCCGATTGTTTGATGGCTGTCCGCGGAAGTTCGGCAGAATTTCTGAAAACAGGAAGGCAGCATTTTTCTGTGAAAATGGCCGGATACCTGATTCGCATCGACCGCACTGCAAAGGGGCAACTTGGTGACGGTCAGCGATTCGTGGCCCAGCTCCTTGTAGAAGGGGTTCTTGTCGCAATCAAGCAGTTCGTCGGCTTGTACGATGGCCTTCTGATCGGCCTGGAAAAGGTTATTGGTCCATTAACGGGGGGTGAGGTTTTGGTTCTGGACTGTTAGCAGGGGGACCATTTTTGTTTTCGACCTATATGTACGGATTTCGATAACGATATTTTTGCTTCAATTCGGATAACGGATTTGAAATGTGTGTTTACGGTTTTGAATAACATCATGACGGATGTTCTAAAAAACTTCTAAAAACCCGAAAATTTGGCCCTCTTTTTGGCCATTTTTTATTTTTACTATTCTTTTTATGTCTAAAAACTATGTAAAGTGCATTATCTGGCTATAACATTGTCGAAAAACAAAACTTTTTGGACAAAAATGTTTGAAAATCAACGAAATCTCAGAAATAAAGAAAATCGCTGACCGGCAACCCGTCGGTCTTGATGCAGCGCGGATAGGAGACGGAGGGAAGGGCGGAACCCTGACGTTTGACACGATCTCCGTGTTGTGCTTCTGCCTTCTCCTTGTCGACGGATGTCTATAAACAATGGTCTCCAGCTCAGGAAAAGTAGAACCTGCTCGGCAGGGGTTTCAGGAACTTTTAGACTCTGCCAGAGGTCGATCGTCTCTTCCTCGCTCTTCAACGAGGCGTACGGTCCCGACTGGAAATTCAGAAAATTAGTGAGGAGAGAGGGAGAGAGAGAGAGAGCGAGTGAGAGAGAGAGAGAGCTAGAGAGATAAACTAAGTATTAGTATCTACCAGTGCCCGGCGCAGCGTGTAGAATGGTGGGGTTCCCTTCGGATCACGGATATCCAAAAGGACACAGCTTTCCGGTGGGTATTTTCCATCAGGGCGCGGGAACACGCACTGCTCGTCGCATTCAGTTGCTTTTTTGATCACGTTTGCAGCGCCGGAATAAAACTTTCTAGACGAACATCACCGAGTAATGGGGAATAAAGCCTACATTGCGTTTGGGTCGGGCATGCAAAGATGCATCGGGTCACACTTTTGACCAGCTTGACGACCGCCCTTCGGACAATACTAAAGATAAAATTCTTGCTTATTGAACATATTTTTTACCTTGGGATCCGTGGGATCGAAGACGTCGTAGGGGTTCTTTTCGAGTCCTGTTGGGTCCGTCTGGAGGTATCCGGCTGCCAGTTGCAGGCTTGGGATGCACGTCTCTTGGACGTTGCTGTCCGCAGCCCGAGCAGCAAGTACAATTCTAAACAGAGACATTGTGATGGGCCTTTTTTTATAATCTGGTCCCCCGGATACTATAAGGTTGACCAACTGTGGGATGACAAAGCCAGCATCGCATTGCAGAAAGTATTGCGTCGTATGCGGGATTGAAGCAGGTGTGTAGGTGTTGGTGCTTCTAAAAGTTGAATCATGACAGCACCTGGAATGATCACCCACAGACTTTTCCCTTCACATTTCCCAGAGGCCACCATCTCGCGTGTGCACAAGTTGAAGGGAAAGTAGAGAGTATCTAAATGAAATACCGTATTCGAAATATTCGCTCGAATGTCCAGGTTCGGCTAGCAGATAAAATTTGAGCGAATATCGCTACCCTTGATTTCAGCAATTTTGATGGGAGCAATACAATCGTCTTGTGCGGCTGCCTTTGGCTGAAATAAGTGACATAAAAGGCAAGGGATTCACGTAACGTACGCAGAATTTAGGACGGCAGCGCTTGGTTTGGGACCTTTCCCCTAGGCTGGCAGTAGAGGCAAATGCATAGTCTTCACCGCAGACGTTTGTCGTCGCCACGGCGCAGAGTGCACACTGAATGCTGATCATTATCCTATCCTATCCTATACGCGAGAAACGTATGCTGGTTTCTCTTGGCTGTTTCTTCCCCTCCCCCGTTAAGCAACCTATGCCGCAGTTTCAACAACGGCGTTTCTGCGGACGAAATGAGAATCCGATCACCGATTCCCGAAATTGATTGACGAGATGGATTACCTTCGCCTCGTCCGCAATACTGGTATCGCCCAATTGCTTTAGCCATGGAGGGTAGTCTTCAGCGAGCTCGTCGAAGACGTAGCAAACAAACGGTCGATCTTTCGGGCACTAGAAAGATAAACCATCGAAACGCAATGCCAGGCGCTCGTTACGGCGCCAATACCAACCGGCGTGCTCGCATCCCGACGCTGACGGTCGATGCCAGCAAGTTGCGAGTCGTTGGCGCTCCTGCACAAATATATGTAAATTTTCCACAGAAAATTACGCTCAGAAGTTGAAAAAGAAAAGCAAGGCGGGTGCTAACGCACAACGGGGGTAATCTGGTGGAAGGTTCGAAGACGCTTTAAACTACGTTTTTAACTTCGGGGCTTACTCTTACAATTACGCCAGACCTAAACCCGAGCTTGGTTTGATTAAAAATTAGCTGAGATTAGACCTAAGATTAACTACCTGAGATTAGGGCTACGGTTTACTTTACCCCCAGCCGGAAGTTTTTGGCTATAACTTTTTTATTTTACATTATTGCAGGCTCAAATTAAAACTCTTAGTATATTTTTTCGACGCTCTATCGAATGGCGTTGCGAAAATCCCGACAAAATAAGCGAAAATACCGACAACTTTGAGACCCTTCGGCTGTGGGGCGGGGGGGGTAAAGTAAACTCTTACCGTGCCCGGTTCTGCATTAGCACCGAAATATCAGAGTACCGGATCGGCGTGGCGACAACTGAAGAGATCAGCAGTGCGGAGACGAGCATCAGAAGTAGGCGACTTGAGACCCAATTGAACCCGTTCCGAGGTGAGTAGCCGGTTGGTTTGTGCTGGCGGTGGAGCATTTCGATGCTGTAAAAAGTCAGAATAGATCTGATTGTGAGAAGCTACTTACTATCGATGTAATTCATATTACGAATAACTCCAGATAGCCTCCAGCCGACCCCCGCCTACCGTATCTCGGCTCCTTGTGCATCCACAGGTGGGTAAAGTATACCAAAATACTCGCCAGGGCAAGACGAACATTTTGGTATACTTAACACACCTGTAGATGAACAGGGAGCCGAGATACAAAAGTGAGGCCGGCTGGGGAGGGGTTATCTGGAGTCTTACCCGTAACTTTTATGCAAAGCGAAATTCCGACGCATGTCAAAGCAGGGAAAACAAAAAATGCATTCGCAAGGCTTTTTGTAGGCCTTTCTCCCCGTCTGCCCAGTTGGCGTCGTGGCGTAGTGGCTAGCTGCTGGGCTGTGGAACGGCCCATCCCTGGTTCAACCCCCGGGCGCTGCGAGATTTTTTTGCTTTTTCCGAATCGCATCTTTCCAGTCGGATTGAGAGCGGTGGAGCTATTCAAATTTTTTCTTTTTATAAAACAAAAGGTTACATTGAATCTTTGGGAGAGATTCTGGACGAGTCGACGCGACGGTGGATGTAACTTCAGATCCGAACGAAAAGCCGAAGCTCGACCGGGTTGAGGCACGGAAGGGAGGGAGACGGCGCCCGGGAGGGAAGTCGTGCAGGAAATGATCGATTTCTGGAGCAAAATGGTTCCGTACTACAGATATGTAGTATTGGGATGCAAATTGCAAAGCAGATGCAAAAATGTGAATCAAGCGGTGGGCAAAATTTTACCACCAAAACCAGAGTTCCATCGCACCAGAATAAGCATACCAACCCTCACCAAATCTTTAGTTTTGGAAGATTTGCGGGGCGCATTCGATAGAACAAAATTTTTTGATCCAAATCAATCGAGCCCAAAGCTCCACAGTTTACGGCAAATAAGAGGTTAAAAGCTCCACAACTTTTAAACGAGGGTTAATTCGCAAACTTGGAAACTGTATTCGGAATCAGCAAAAATTCAACACAAGATCGGCTTGGTCCCGAGCCGAATTTCCATCCTGACCGAAACACTTTACCGTAAGTTATCGAAGTCGCATTCACATTCCTACGTTGACAAGTCGTGCCGTCTCTTCAGGCTCGTCCTTACACCCTTTTAGTCCTTAAACCGAGACCTTTGAGAGAAACCATTTATTCTGCGAGCACAAGAATGAGAAACGAGGATGAACCAATTACTTGTGTATCTCTGTAAATATGTCAATAACAACTGCAGTGTAAGATGTGTTTATCCAAAAACAATATTTGCGGAAACCCTTTATTCCACCGGTGTACAAATCACAGATTCGCTTTGACAAAAGCGTTGGAGCCAATCACCATGACCAGCAGATTTTCTCTATGCAATAAGGCGGCGCGCTCGAGCTGGTTGGAGCTGGAGGCGCGGCTCGCGGTTGCTTCTCCTCTCATGCTCACGCGTCGTCGTCGTCGCCCGACTCCTTCCTACAAAGTTCAGTTATAGGGAGTTTGAGTGGCTAATGGGCTCGGACTGATGGTTTTTCTCAAGAAAAATTCGCTGTCAGCAGCGCTTTTGACTGTTTTAAGAGAATTTTGGTAATGTCGACTCGGTTTTTGGACAATTTTTCTCGGCGTCCATGTTTTTTTGCAAGTTATCGAAAATTCGCAAATCGAAATGAATCGAAAATTTTGAAACTTTTAAAGAAAATTTTAAGCCAAAGAGCAGAAACTATTAGAAAGGGATGGCTCTTTCGGGTTAACGTACACAATTTTTCCCAATTAATTACGGATTTGACAAAGAAAATGGGATGAGGCGAGAATTTGACAGTAAACGGCTTACTTTTTGCTTCTTTGGATTCTTTTTCCGGCTTTTCGCGCCGCGAGCGCCTCCACATGAAGGCGGCGATGCCCACGATCAACACGATGACGAAGATCGCCACGACGATGATGATGACCGTCAGCAGTTTACCATCACCCTCAGTCGAGACGCAGAATTTCTGAAAATGAAGAATAACACTACTCCCAACGAAAAACCACACCTCCTTTTCTAAACTTTAATCTCCTTTGCCGCTTTTCCAAAAAAACATTCAATGTTTCAATCATAATTTCGCAATTAGCATGCTTATCGAGATGCCACTTGCAAATCAGCATTTTCGTGGTTTTTGGACATAAAATTCGTGAATGAGCGCCGCGGGCCACTAGAGAGAGGTACTGTTTTTGGGGATACCCTGTAAAATGAGAGGTCAGTATTTCCCTGAGAAAATTGCCGAATACCTGATTCGGATCGACCTCGGTGCAAAGGGGCAACTTGGTGACGGTCAATGATTCGTGGCCCAGCTCCTTGTAGAAGGGGTTCTTGTCGCAATCAAGCAGTTCGTCGGCTTGCACAATGGCCTTCTGATCGGCCTGGAAAAGGTACTGGTCCATTAGCGGGGGGAGGGGTGAGGTTTTGGTTCTGGACTGTTAGCAGGGGTGGCGTGGGATTTTTAGCGGCTAACTCCTCAAGTGGAGTGGGCGTGGCCCCCCCGCTAACGCACCAGAACCAAAAATTCTGAACTTTTGAAAATTTGGACGTGAATTGGCTATTTTCTTACATTTTTGTTCAAAAAGTCGGAAATTTTTCTATTTTTCTATTGCTTTTACATCTAAAAACTATGTAATTTTTTCGAGATTTCGCTATGTATCTGGGATTTTCTGAACGCGATTCGATAGAGCGTCAAAAAAGCTACTACGAGTTTAAATTTAAGCCTAAAACTCATGCAAAATAAAAAAGCCAAAACCTTCCCGCTAAACCGCCGCCTACCGGGAGTCCATCGGTCTTGATGCAGCGCGGGTAGGAGACGGCTGGAAGTGCGGAACCCTGACGCTTGAGCCGATCTCCGTGTTGTGCTTCAGCCTTCTCCTTGTCGACGGAGGTCTATAAACAATGGTGTCCGACCTAAGGAAACGGAAGACCTGCTCGGCAGGGGTTTCAGGAACTTTTCGACTCTGCCAGAGGTCGATCGTCTCTTCTTCGCTCTTCAACGAGGCGTACGGTCCCGACTGGAATTTAGTAGCTCAGTAAGAAGAGAGTGAGAGAGTGAGAGTGATAGATAGATAGATGAGCGAGTGAGAGAGAGAGAGAGAGAGAGAGAGAGAGAGAGAGAATGATTTACCAGAGCCCGGCGCAGCGAGTAGTATGGCGGGGAGCCCTTCGGATCGCTGATGTCCAAAAGGACACAGCTTTCCGGTGGGTATTTTCCATCGAGGCGCGGGAACACGCACTGCTCATCGCATTCGGTTGCTCTTTTGAAGAGATTTGAATCGCCGGAAAAAAACTTTCTAAACGAACATCACTGAGTGTTAAGGAATAAAGCCTACAATGCGTTTGGGTCGGGCATGCAGAGATGAAGCGGGTCGCACTTTTCACCAGCTTGACGGCCGCCCTTCGGACAGTACTAAAAATCACATCCTTGTCCATTTAGTTTTTTTTAACCTTGGGATCCGTGGGATCGAAGACGTCGTAGGGGTTCTTGTCGAATCCCGTTTGGTCCGTCTGCGCGTATCCGGCGGCCAGTTGAAGGCTTGGGATGCACGTGTCTTGGACGTTGTTGTCCGCGGCGTGAGCAGCAAGTACCATTCTAAACAAAGCCTTTGTGATCGGCCTTTTTATAAATTGGTCCTCTGGATACCACAAAGTTTACTAACTGCGGGATGACAAATCCGGCATCGCATTGGAGTAAGTATTGCGTCGTATGTGGCGTGAAACCAAGAATATATATACGAGTGCTCCTGAAGGTTACATCATTCAAGTTGTAGCCAACGATGACCTACAGACTCTTCCCCTCGCACAGCCCGGAGGCCACCATCTCACGTGTGCACAGGTTGAAGGGGAAGTACAGCGTCTCTAGACACAAACACAATTTTTAGCCGGACGATCCGATCCACCCACCCTTGTTGTCATTGATTTTGACTGGCGCGATACAGTCGGCTGCTTCGGTCATATCAGGCTTCTATACAGGCTGTACACCAAAAAATCAATAAAACGTACGCAGAATTTTGGACGACATTTTTTGGTTCTCGCCCTCCCACCCTCAGCGATGTTAGCGGAGAAACTGACCGTGGTCAGGCATTCTTTTAACTTCTCCACGGAGCACGCGGCGCACTAAGATCGGGTCACGTTGGATTTAACTAATTAATTCTATTCAATGACCCTTTAAGTACACGCAGGCCCGTAGGAGGGGGGGGGCCAGGGGCCCTGGCCCCCCCCGAAATCGGTCGAGGTCCGAAAAATTCATAAGGGGGGACCCTTATGATTTTTAGTTACAAAAATTTTTCTGCCTGCGGCGCTGTTCATTACTGTTTTTCAAACAGTTTTTACTTATATGAAGCCTATTTTTTCAAAATTTTGGCGCTGGTTTTCATTTGCAAATCAATTGTTCATACAAACTTTACAAAATTTAATTAAAAAATTTAATCTTAGGTCGAAAAATCAATTTTTTTTAACGACCTGAAATGACCAAATTTTCGACTTTTTCAAATATTTTTCTAATTTTTTGAAAGTTTTATTGCTTTAGATATAGTTAAATTTACTAACAGAAGAATGTACAAACACTTTATATTTGTTTACTAGGTCAACCGGGACCGTTAGGAAAAAAATTGGTCCCCCCCTTCCCCCGGAATCCTAAAGACCCAATATGTGTAATAAGGACAGGCCCACGCCGGAGTCGAGATTTCGGGGGTGGGGCACCCAAATATTTTTGGCGCATTTTTGTCGTAAACGAATGGTTCATGAACATTTTCAGCGGGATCAATTTTTTAGGATCCATTTTTCATATATCAATAGTGAAAGTGCTTGTAAATGGTTGGTAAGTCTCTAGTTTAAGTTTTATATCTCAAAATGTTTGCCGTGGTCGATTTACTCTACAAAAGTTGTTTCCTGGCAGAAAAATTGCCAGAAAATTTTTACACGGATTTGAAAGTTGAAATGGTTAAGCCGCTATGCTTCAATGCAACCGGAGTCTAAAACTCGAATATTTTTATTTTCCTCCTTTTTTTTGACTAAACGTAATGCAGCCTTATTCGACAGAGCAAGAGCTACATTTTGGTACCATTGACAGCTCTGTAACCGCACGGAGCTTCGAGATAGAAAACTCATTTTGGGTCAGGAAAAATTGATTGAAGGAAACACAGCCTTACAACCGGTAGCAAATTTTTTCTAACAACTTTTGATGTAAGAAAACAACTTTTGTTTACTAATTCGGGCTTAAGTGCAGATTACCCCTCCCCCCAACCGGCATCCAACTTTTATGTCTCGGCTCGCTGATCATCTACAGACGTGTAAAGTAACCAAAAATGTTCGTCATGCTCTGGCGGGTATTTTGGGTATACCTTACACACCTGTAGATGAACAAGGAGGCGAGATACGGTAGGTGGGGGTTGGCTGGCGGGGTGGGGGGGGGAGGAGGGAAACACCACTTAAGCCTTAAAAACCTATTAAAACACTTTTAATTCTATTAACTTACTAGGCATTTTTAACCTTATACCAGACAGTTCGGTTTTCAAGGAGGTTCATTTCATCACCTTCATGTCGTCCTCATCACTGCCATCCCCAACTTTCTTCAGCCATGCCGGGTAGTCTTGGCCAAGTGCCTCATAGACGTAGCAAGCAAACGGGCGCACGTTGGGGCACTGGAAGGACAAGCAATTGAGGCGGAAATACAGCAATTATCACGTTTGTATCACCATCCCTGCGTTGACGGTCGATGCCAGCGAGTTGCGAGTCGTTGACGCTCCTGCAGAAATGGTATGCAGATTTTAAACGGAAAACTAGGCTCAGAAGCTAAAAAAAATGAGGATACCGGATCGGCGTGGCGACAACTGAAGAGATCAACAGTGCGGAGACGAGCATCAGAACCGAGCCGCTTGAGACCCCATTGAAGACGTTCCGAGGTGGGTAGCCGGTTGATTTGTGGCGCTGGTGCATCTCGGTGCTGCAAAGTCTGGAATAAATCTGATTGTGAGAAGCTACTTACTATCGAGGTAACTCATATTCAGAATTCGTAATTTTTATGCAAAACTAAACTCCGACGCAGTCCGAAACAAGGAGGAAAAGCAAAATAGGCGCAGGGCTTTCTGAGGGCCATTTCCCACACCCGCCCGTTTGGCGTTTTGGTGTACTGGTTAGCACAATGGGCTACGGAGCGGACCATCCCTGGTTCGACCCCCGGCCGCTGCGAAGTTTTTTGCTGTTTCGCGAATTGGAGCTTTTGAGAAGGTTTTTGAATGCGGTGGAGCTATTCTAATTATTTCTACGAAACAAAAGGTTACCTTGAATCTTTGGTGGCGGTTCCGGATGGTTCGACGCGTCGGTGGATGTAGCTTCTGATGCAAATGAGAAGTCGCAAGCTTGACCGGGTTGAAGGACGGAAGGGAGGGAACCGGCGCCCGGGAGGGAAGTTGTGTGGGAAATGATACCTTTATTGAGACAAAAAGAGCCTTTTCGCCAGAAATTCTGGTTCTGGGATGCAAATGCGGGTGGATGTAATTAAAGTACTCAAGATGCAAATTTTATATAATCGTAGTTGCGATGCCAGTGTGACCTTAAATGACTGTATGTCGATTTTGCCAACATCGGGACGACTATGCTTTGTTAAAATGACTTAAATCAGGTAAGGCGCTCGTTCAAGGACATTTCAATACATCCTCTGAAGGTGACGGGTATCTCAAAATGTTCGCCAGGGCCGATTGAGCCTAAACAAGTGGTTTCCATTCATCAAAATTTGTTAGAAAATTTGGGGTAAGGCTGTATTCCCCCCCGCCACGGCCGAAGGATCGCAAAGTTTTCGGTTTTATTTTTATTTACTTGATTTAATTTTTATTTTTCATTTTTGTGGGAAATTTTTTGCAGCGCATAAAGAGCGTCGAAAACCCATACAAGAGTTTAATTTGAGCCTACAAACCTACTATATATAAAAAAGTGTTTGTGTTTGTGTGTGTGTGTGCCATTTTGCACCCCCTCCGGTGTTCGCGGAGGATATCTCAAGAAGGGGGGGTTTTAGCTCGATGATACGTCATTAGGTGGCAGATTGGGGATGACTGCACACATATCAGTTTTTAAAAATTAGCCATTGTTTTAAAAATTTTTTTTTTTTAAAAAACCTCGTTAGAAAAATTTGTAGACCGGAAGGGGGTTCGTCTATAAAAAGGAAAAAGGGGGATGCTTTTTTTGTTTTCGGGAAGGGGAGGACAATTATGCAAGGCAGAAGAATATGGGTCCGAGATAATGGGTTGAAAAGCGCAAGCTTTTAAACCCCTTTTTTGAAGCCGAAACGTCCGGCTAGGGGGGAAAAAAAGGTAGCTTGACCAAAAGTAAAGTTTGTATCTCCCCCGCCTTGGGCGACAGTCCCCAAGGGATTTAAAATCCCCCTTGGGATCTGTAAAAAAAAAGAAAGTATTTCCCAAAAAAAAAACCAAAAAACAGGATTTGATTTTCCCGACTCTTCAAATCTAAATTTTGAAAACCCGAGGTTTGGTGACAGATTTGTGCCTTAAATAACCTATTTCCAAGACGAATTTGCGAAGTAAAAAAATTAACTAGGATAAAAATGGATCGGCGCTTATTTTTTGCGATATATTACCCGGCACAGCTCCGGCAAAACTTCGGTTAAAAATCGTAAACTAAAGTTTATTTTTGTTAAATTTCGAAAAACACTGTAGATTGCGCGATAAAAATTCTGTGAACGTTTTGAATACCTGTGGATCTCTGTTGAAGTCGACCGGACTCAAAAAATGGTAAAATGACAGCCTGATCGGTTTTATTAGGAGAACCTGTAGAGGAGAACGATTAGCTCTTCTCTTTCGCCCGCGTTTTACTGAATCGTTTTTGTAAAAAATAGCGTGTTTATTAATTATACAATTGTTATACAATTTATGTACATTAAAATAAATACAGAGAGACATAAGTGATACAGAACGGTGCGAAAAACGCCAAACTGCTGCCGATATTACCCAGAAAATGGGGTTTCATTTCGGTGGCCCACGCGCAGTAATCAACAAGTTGCTTGTGCTCCTTTGGATTCCGAAAAATCAAGGATCCATTCACAGAACTCGATATGAAATTTTCATCCGAGCACTCGTCAATGTAATGCGCTGCGTTGGTCCTGTTTTCGAGTAGGTTCGCAAAATTCTCAACCACCAGCGCGCTTCCGCGCCCCAATTTCGATTGTATTCTCGCAAAATTCGGCTTTATAGGGGGCACTGTCTCTTGTTAGCTGGACGGTGAGAAAGCCAGCGATGATGAGGATAAGAATCATTTCGAGAACACAGAAAGTTTTTAGGGCCGTTTTTGGCGGCTTGTTCCTAAGAACGAAGCAGGCTACAAAAGCCGGAATCGGAGGAAGCACAATCATCATGTTTAGTAGGAGCGGGCCGACGCTTAGGGCTTTGCTTGGTAGTCCAGGCTGGCTGAAATGAATATTTGATTATTTTGTATGCGAAGGTTTACAAGCGTTCCAGACACCCTAGCTTCACGGTGGTTTACGGGCGCGCTAATTAGTTTTATTTTTTTAAATAGTTCGCGAATTTGCAAGATGCCATAGATAGAGACTCGAACAAGATTTCCTACAGAGTTAATCAAAAATAAAATCATTATCTCGAAAACCAATATCTTGAAAATCAAGATCTCGAAAATCAAGATCTCGAAAGTTCAGCATTTCGAATATTCCATTGTATCAGATGTATCGATAATTGAGAGCTTTCTTGGTAACACTGCTATAGAAATTTGGAGATACTGAACTTTCCAGATAATGAACTTTCCAGATGTTGACTTTCGAGATGATGACAGATTCCCGTTGAAAAATACAGCGTGTTTCAAAAAGATAGGACACTTGTCAGATTCCAGCATAGAGATTTTGTCAGTCGATATTCTAAGATTTATCCGACTTCGCGGCTCGGAAATCTTGATTTCGTTTAAGGTACGGGCTGATTTTTGCTTCTAAAAAACGTTTAACTAAGCATTTATCTGCTTAAATTTTTGTCAGGAAAAAAATTCTAGGGCTAAAGGAGGCTTGCCGCATCGTTTTCACTGAATATTTGAAGGGTCTACTCAGACGAAAACCCTATGAAAAACGAATTATGAAACTTATTTTTGCTGTATCACAAAAATTACTGTAGCTGGCTGCTTATAAAAAAGAATTGTGGTTGTTTAAGGCCAGATACACCTTTGGTCTCATTTTGGGACCAATCGGATACTTTTTGGGGTCTATAAATTTAAGACCATTGTTCTTGCAGAGACCGGATTTACCTGTCGAGTGTTCGGTTGCACTTGCCGGCCGAATAACACTATCCAGGACACAAACACACAGCATCCAGCAGAAGGTGACGAGACACGTCACGAAGCACAGGCCGTCGGCCAATTCAGGATTTCCCGACGGTTCAGTCTGAATCAATACTGAATAATTCAACAAAAATTAGGTTCTATCTGTGCGCAAGCAGTGGGTTTCAGCTGATAATGGCGTCTTTATAGCCCTTAAAATTCTGAACAAATTTCATGGTACCGAAATTGCCGAACGATCACGGTCGTCGTGAAAAGGTTTTACAAAGCTTACATTTTTTTTAAGCGCACGCCAAAAATGAGTAAAGCCGTCTTTTTTAGAGTGAATTTTTTTAAAGATCTAGACGTCAGAAGTTCCGAATTTCAAGCTCTGTCGAATGAGAAAGGTCACATGAAAAACTCTGATTATCACCTAAAAACCATTTCTTGTCAGCATTTCTAGATGATCTCGCGAAATAAAAATTCTTACCACAAGCGGAGGGTGGACTCTGGCATTGATGACTTGTGCCGATGGCGGCGGCCGGATAAAAGAAGCTAAAACTCCAGGTCTTTTTTGGATTTTCGGGCTGCAAGAATTTGAATTAGGTATGACCGGACACATTCAAATAATTGGTATAAACTCACGTCGCGGAGGATCTTTACGTGGCTTGAAGAGGGCGACCATCGTCACGTGGTGTAGGGTGAAATAACTGGGAGATGCTAAAAGGGTAAACTAAACCTCGTGATCGGCTTCTTGTCGGCTTCTTGGACATAAGAAGAGAGACACGGAGAAACGAGAGGCGAGAGAGATAGAGAGAGAGAGAGAGAGAGAGAGAGAGAGAGAGCTCCATTAAAGATGCTTCCAATCAAATCACTCGGTAGCAAAAATGACATTTAACCTTCGGCTCCGGCAGTGATCCAATCAATATATAGGCTTTGAAACTTACTGGTGCTAAATAATATTATTATTACTTATGAATTACAGGAAAATAATGCCTTAGAAGGTTTATGACTCATCGGAACACATATGCTAAAGGAGAAATGGTGCGGCAGGGAACGGCACCCCAGGCTAGAGTGCAGAGAGAGTGAGCGGCGAGGTGCCCTAGGGGGTCAGGGTATCTTCGGTCATGGTGTAAACCGAGGGTGCGCCAGTTTACACGATCTTTACTGTTTCATAAGTCTTTAGTTATGTAATTTGGGTCTCAGAATCACATTCCAATATGATCTAAAAATTGCGTTCTTTTGAAAAGCAAAAATAGCGGGTAAGTCGGTTGTAAGGCGCAAAAAACTATGTAAAATATAACCATAAACTGGCAACAATTATTTCGCCGTCGCACAACGTTGTTTCATTTCGAAAAATATTTGGAAACAGATAAAACAATTTATCTACATCAGAAAATATCGAAAAACAATTCCCTGGGTTCTGGCCAGGATGAAGGTGACGATAGCTACCAAATTACAGCAAAAGATCATGCACAAATTGGGGTTTTGTTTCTGCAACTCGCGCGCAATAGTCCAGCAGTTTACCGTGTTCCGTTTTATCCCGGAAAATCAACTATTTATGTACATCAGAATAAATACAGAAAGACGTAAGTGACGCAGAACGGTGTTAAGAAGGCCAAATTGCTGCCTATGTTACTCAGAAAATGGGGTTTCATTTCTGTAGCCCAGGAGCAGTAATCCATCAGGAGTCGGTGTTCGGTTGGATTCCGGAAAATCAGGGTTCCATTCACAAAATTCGATATGATCTTCTCATTTGAGCATTCTTCAAGGTAATGCGCCGAGTTGGTCACATTCTTGACCAAATTCGTGAAATGCTCAACTAACAGCGCGCTGCCGCGCCCTGACTTCTCCATCGTATCCTCGCAAAAATCGGCCTTATAAGGCAGAATATCGCGTTGAAGCTGGATGACGACGAGGGAGGGGACGATGAGGATTACGAGGATTTGCAGAATGCAAAAAGTTTTTAGTGCCGTTATTGGGGGTTTTTCAAGGAGGACAAGGCCGGCCACGGTACCCGGAAGGAACGGAATAAGCAGTGAGAGAAGCATGGCGATCAGGGCGCGGAGGTAACTGGCCTGGTCATTGAGCGTCCCTGAAAATGTATGAAATTGTTCAAGCCCTTCAAAACACGTCCCATTCTTTATAGTTAACTATCGCTTTCCCAAGGGCTTAAGTGCAGTTTACCCCCCAGCCTTCCCCCACCTACCGTATCTTGGCTCCATGTTTATCTACAGGTGTGTAAAGTCTACCAAAATACTCGCCAGAGCAAGACGAACATTTTGGTATACCTTACACACCTGTAGATGAACAGGGAGCCGAGATACAAGAGTTGGGTAAACTGGCGGGGAGGGGGGGGGGGCTGCACTCTAACCATCCCACGAGGTTTGCCCTTATTTTTCCCAACAATTCCGTCGCTCCTGAATGGAATTAATGCAGTGTAAGGCAACGGTATATGCAGGCTATGCGGGCTTTTTTGTTTCTTTTTGCTACAAACGAAACTCTTATTAGCATCTTTTTCGACGCTCTATCGAATGGCAGTAAAGAAATTTTGAAAAATAGCAAAAATGTCGAAAACTAGCTTTCTCGCGATGTCCCCGTTTAATACTTGTTTCTGTCATAACTATTTTATATTACATTATTTTGAACTCAAAATCAAAACTTTTGTATATTTTTGGATGCTCTATCGGATGGCGTCTTTAAAGAAGTGTCGAAAAAATCGCGAGAGTGTCAAAAACAGCCGTTCATCCCGATTTTTCGTTTTATTTCTTTTTATGATAATTGTTTATATTACAATACTTTGCGCTAACACAAAAACTCTTCGGATATTTTGCGATGTCTGTGCCTGTGCCCTCCTGCCCCCGCATAAAATCCGTACATACTTATACAGTTTTTTATAAGAAACAGTTTTTAGATATCAAACAGCTCTTGAAATCCGCAAAAAAATGTTGCGAATTTTGCGTGTGAGTAAAAAATGTATGAAAGATGGCCAAACAGGTAAAAAAACGAGATTTTTTGCAACTCTCTAGCAATCAAAAAGGTTTGTTTCCCTTATTTTGCGTTTTCGTGCTACAGATTGTGGGAAATCGCTGTGGTACCTGTAGAGTATTCGGTTGCCCGGGGCGGTGAGGTAAGGTAAAGCGTCAGGAACCCCGATAGCGCCCAGAAGCAGGTGACGGCCCCCGTGAGAAATAATACACCTTTGGCGTGTTCAGAGGGGGACGGCTCCGCTGCCTTAAAAAATGTAAATAATAAAAATTAACAAAAAAATTGCCTTACCGGAGCGCTTATAATCGGGGTAATTGTAATATTTATCGGGCCCGGATTGTAAAATATGGGATCCGGTTCTGGAGGCAATAGCGCCGGGCGTCGAGAGGTAGCTAAAACGATCGGAGCGTTCGGCTGATAATTTAAAAAGCTATTTAAACTCACGGTGCGTAGGCTCTTTAAGCGGTTTGAATAGGGCGACCATCGGCACGTGGTGTAGGACGGAATAACGGGGAGATACTGAAAGTGTAAAATGAACCACGTGATCGGCTTCTTGGAAATGAGAAGAGAGACACGGAGCGAGGGAGAGCGAGAGATACATAGACATAGGGAGAGAGCATGAGAGAGAGCGACAAACAGCGTATCACCATTTTGTGTTTGTCAAAATCATATACAGGGTGTCCCAATAAAAAAGGTCACGCTGGCATTCTGCTATTTCAAATCCGATCGACTTGAAATTTTGCACAGAGGTGCGAAAGGCAATTTAAAATGTTCACAGAAACTTTCAGCCCGATCGGTACAGTAGTTTTCGAGTTATTGCAAAAATACTGTTTTTCCCACACTTTTGCTTCAATTTTTTGGCTATCTTTTTGGACTTTGCATCGATTAACATAAATTTCCCGCTAGAAATCCCTCATTCTCCTAAACATCGGCCTCGATTAGCCCTGGTTAAAATTCCTTAAATAGCCTATTTCCAAACCAAATTTTCCGAAATAAAAAATTTCCTAGGGTAAAAAAGGATCGGCGATTCATTTTCCCCATACATTCCAAGACTCAATTTTGGCGAAATCCGGGTTAAAAACGTAAAATAAAGTTTGTTTTTGACATAAATCGAAAACTAATGTACAGATCGCGCTGAAAGTTTCTGTGAACATTTTAAATTGCCTTCCGCAGCTCTGGTAAAAATTTCAAGCCGAACGGATTTGAAATAGCAAAATGCCAGCGTGACCTTTTTTATTGGGACACCCTGTACATATAAGAGGTGACAACAATTATTGATGATGTCGAATCAACATTGATCCAAAATGAGGCTTTCACAAGGGTTTTCGATCAATAATAATATCATTACTTATTATTTAAAAGAAAATAAAGCCTTAGAAAAAACTTATGACTCATCCGAGCAGATATGCCAAAGGAGAAATGGTGCGGCAGGGAACGGCACCCCAGGCTAGAGTGCAGAGAGAGTGAGCTGGGAGGTGCCCTAGGGGGCAGGGTATCCTCGGTTCAATGGTATAAACCAATGATAACTAATTAAAGTTGCTGGTTTCTGTGTTGTATTTACAAATATATAATTCTTGTAACACTACCACTCTTGCTCCGGTAAAACTGAGAATTACCAATCTACGGCATTGGAAATGGCACTGGGCAGTTAGCAGGTCGGAAACTAATTTTTGTTATTCAGCTTATAACTACTGGTTAGCAATCAACAAAGTTAAAAACATTTAAAACGGCTCGAATATTCGAAAATTTTGTGATTTTTTCATATATTTTTGAACAAAAAGTCAAAATTTTGTCGAAGATTTTGAAAATTTTGCGTGTTATATTTTAGAAATCGATTTATATTTGGGTACGGGTCCGTACAGGATTACTGGCAAAAAATTTGTTTCCGCCTGCTATGAATCCCACCCCCCCTGCTAACAGACAAGTATCGTCAGAATTAGGGAGGCCTGTAGTGGCATCAAACGGTAAAAATCGGAACGTTATAACGTCTAACTTTATACGATATTTAGTTCGTCGTTGTATGCCATTGTTTTAATTCGGAAAAAGGTCACAAAAATGCGTCAAACAATTTATTTGCATAATAATAAATACAAAAATCCCTGAGGTAAGACGAGCGACAAAAAAACCAATAGACACCAAATTACAGCAAGAGATCATCCAAAAATTGCGGGGTCGTTTCCGCAGCCCGCGCGCAATAGTGCAACAGATTGCGGTGTTCCGTTCTATTCCGGAAAATCAGTGTCCCATTCTCAAAATTGGCCAAGAAATTCTCACTGAGGCATTCCTGGAGGTAATGCTCTGCATTGGTTGTATTTCGGAATAAACTCTCAAGGAGCCAGACCACCCGCGCGCTTTGGCTTCCCAATTTGCGACCGCGCCCTGGCAATACTCGGCCTTATACGGCTGGAGATCTCTGTTCAGCTGGGCAATGATCAAGCCGCATACGATGAGGATGAGGGGAGAAACAGGAGGAAAAAGGCTGTGCAGCTCTTTTTCTGGACGCGAAGAGGCCGATCAGACAGGAGGCGTATATCGGAGCGGTAAGGATTGGCACCAACAGGAAAGGGACCCATTTTGAGCGTAGTCCTTGCGCCTGGTCCTCGATTGTCGCTGAAATGCAGGGATAATGGCTTACAAGGGAAGTGTTTTTGACCCGTGTCGCAAACAGCAATCGAACGTACTTTCATCGACGGAGAATTACTAAAAAAGTCAGACTTTCATATTAGTTTTTTGCTGAACGACCCTTCTCAAAAACGTGATTTGCGTTTTTAAGTGATTTTTTCCGTAAAGGGATAAGTCAATCGATACGCGCGGGGCAGAAAATGTTTCTGCGCTTCTTCCCTGGGCGCGCTCTCTCCCCTGCTGGCTACTTGCCAAAAATTTAAGCTCCCCCTCCCAAAGGAGATTCAAAAGATGCTGTCCTGATCCCTTTAAAACTGAGATTTTTCGAGCCAAATTGTAGTATTTTCCGCTTTTCGCTAATTTTGCAATGCCTTTTGGTCCTTTTCCGCTTCAAAACGATCTTGTGAATGTGACACAGAGCGAGAGAGAGATAGACAGAGAGAGAAAGAGAGGAGAGAGAGAGAGAGAGAGAGAGAGAGAGATACCTGTTGAGTATACAGTGGCCTCGGGGGTGCAAGTTTGGTGGACAAGAAGGCAGCAATGACGAGGGCACCGATGGTTTGGAAAATCGCCAGCCCGAACGCATCCCTGGGGCCCCAATCTTGGTTCTGCAATAAAATTTTAAGCTAAGTAAGACATCATGTATGAACAAGTAATTTAAGAGGGTAGGTTAGTATAATTTAAGAACAGAAAGTTTACCTTATCTTGATCGCGAACTAGAAGAATGGCTTCTTTCTCTCTCGGTTTATCAGTATCAAGAAGCAATAAAATGGATTCTGGTAGCCTTCGCTGCGGCCGTCGAGCGACAGCTAAAAATGTTAAATGTTTTCAATTTCATGGTAGCAGAATTCACCTAATGCTCGAAACCCACGTCGCGGATGATGGGCTTTCCTAGGCTTAAATATGGCGACCATTGTTTCGTGGTGTAGGGGCGGAATCACCCTAAAAGAATGTGGGAATGGAATGAAAGAGCGGGAGAGCGAGAGAATGAGAGAGAATGAGAGAGAAAGCGAAAGTGAGAGATAGATAAATCGAGAGAGACAGAGAGACAGGAAGGGAGAGAACCAACAAATATTTACAAAAATTTATTAGCAAAAAGCATCGATAGATTACCGTTATTGGTTCAAAAATTGGTTACGACTTTCGAATTGTTGCTTTTTGGACTACTGTTAGTGATAATGATGTTGTAAGTATGGCTTGATACTATTAATTTTGTTTTGAAGCAACTACTAATTTAAAAGCTTGGTTTCTCATCATCGATCCAGACGCTAACTGGTAGGGTCAAAATGGTGTGCCAAAGAACGGCACCCCATGCTAGAGTGCAGACTGAAAGAAGGGCAGTGCCCTAGGGCCAGGGTATCTACGGGCAACTGGTACACGCCCCGAAATCTTAGCGGTGTATGGGCTAATCAACGAAGCACTCCGTTCGTCATGAATTTGTATGGGGCCAAAACTTTGGAGGCTTATTCTTAAAAGATAAGGCCTATCTTAAAAAAAGCCGATTTCAACTGGTAGAATGGAAGACCGCGATTCTAATGATACTAAGCACTAGCAAAACTGAATTTAGAACGTATAGGACGTAACGAAGGCGGTTTCGGTTGGTGACTTTGTGAAAAGTCGCATTTCGGAGTGCTAACTTGCTGTCTCTGGTATCATTCGAACCGTAAAATTCGACTCTACAACAATGGATATTGGGTTTTCAATATTAAATCGTTTTGAAAAAGTTAAAAGAGCTTTTTTAACGCGCGCTACGCCCGGCAAATTGCCGTGTTTGCCGTTCCGAAAACTTGGCGAGATTTCCGCAAAATAGCGAAAATATCGAAAAATTTTGGGAACTTCCGACTGGCGGGTAAGTAAAATGTGGCCGATCTAGTTATCCGTTTAGTTGGTTTTCGTTGCAGAGAAACAGTACAAAATGCACCGAACAATTTATCTACACAATATAATATGCATACACAAAAATTCCCTGAGTAAAAATACAAAATGAAAGCGTACGATAGACACCAAATTACACGAAAAGATCATCCAAAAATTGCGGGTTTAATTCTGCAGCCCGCGCGCAATAGTCCATCACGTTTTGGTGGTCTTCTTTATTGCGAAAAATCAGAGATCCATTCACAACATTCGCCAGGAAACCCTGGTTCGAACATTTTTCGAGTGAATGCGCCAATCTGGCCTCTAGTTTCAACAAACCCTCAAATTGCTCAGCTACCAGCCGGTTTTGGCGCGCGAATTCTGCGACTGTAAGGTGGCAGAATTCGGCTTTATAGGGCGGAATATCCATTTTTAGCTGGAGGATGATGAAGTAAGTGGTGATGGGGATGACGAGGAGTTGGAGTACGACAAAAAATGCGATGCCCGTTCTTCGGGGCCGTGTGAGACAGATCATACTGCCCACGTAGATACCAAGGAAGGGAATTACCATCGAGATGAAAATGGCCGGGATGGCTCGTAGGGCTATTGCTTGCTCGTCGAGGGTCACTGAAGTGATTTTTTTTAGTGAAATTTATTACTTTTTGAGGGATTTTTATGGTTACTTACAGGGTGTCCCAATAACAAACACCCCCTCTAACTCGAAGCAGAAGTATCGGATCAGAATGATATTCACACCATTCAAAAGTCCTTGAAACGGCGAGTTTGCAACAATCTTCAAAACCATGTCTTTATAGAAACACGCCAGTTTAAAACGCGTTCAAAAGCGTTATGGAACGGCCTGTGCAGGTATTAAAGGGATACCCAAGGTTTTGGCGGCAAATATGTAGTTATGGATTCCGGGCAGTACAAATGACGCTCGAATTTTGTGCGGTAATGGGCCCCCAATGCCGCACAGAATTCGGCACCTTTCCCTCTTTTGGCGTCCCCATCCCATCCAATGGCACGCCACTATGGCCTAATGGATAGCATCCAGGCCTACAAAACGGGGGTCCCGGGTTCGACCCCCGCCCGCGGCATGGTTTTTGCTTTTTGAGCCGCGAAGAGGTTGGGCATCCCTTTAAGGA
>JBBGBA010000322.1:0-59134 GCA_038088335.1 Mesorhabditis sp. LJ9110
AAGCAATACAAGCACTGTGCAGGGTTCTTGGCTGGCTATCTATCGCTACCGGAATTTGTAAGAACTCGAGAATAAAATATAGATTTTCACAAGTAAAAATGGGTAAAATTGAGCATCCAACACCCAATTTCGGGCTTGGCTTGGAAGCGAAAAATCGAAGAGGACAACGCAAAAATGAGGCAGATATATGCAGCGGATTGGAGTGGAAAACACAAACTACAAAAAGTTGAATAGTAACAATAAAATATAGATAATTTGTTGAGGCAGTTCGAAATTTGAATTTAAGTTTTTAAAGTTAGAAAACCGCAGAATTGAGGTATTCCAGGAAGAAGGATTTAACTTTTCTTAATAGCTCTCAGTTTTCTATAGCTTAATTTTGAAAACGTAGATAAATGAATTATAAAACCAAAAATTAAAGTTAAATCCCACCTACTGAATGCAAAAATCTAACAAAAAAATGTATGTACATAGAATTTCTGGGCCAGTTTAGACGGTCTGAACGGGGTTCTAACCAAAATCTGTAGTCTGTAGTCTGAAGCCTGTAGCCTGTGGTTTTCGAATTTACATATTTCCAGCTGCTTTAAGCTCTAGGCTACAGACTAAAGACTTCAGGAAAAACACAAAAGAAGAACGGTACCGTTATCGCCAATTTATAGCCTGTAGTTTGTAGCTTTTAATGTCTATGGCCCTGTCCAGAGCTGGTTTAAGCTACAGACTACAGGCTATAGTCTGTGTAAAAATTGTATACTATAAACTACAGACTACAGGCTATAGGCTACAAACTCAAAATCTTCCCAAAACAAGCTGCTCAAGCCTTCTCATCAACGATTCCGATCTTGATCAACGGCGGGACGAGCCTGGCCACTGACGACGAGTCCTAGAGGTTTCATTAGTGCGTCAAAGACCTCGCATACCTGTTTGACAGCTTCCGGGAGGGCCAGCGCCACCGGGAGCACCATTTTCTGGACAATGGTACCACTCTGGCGGGTGAGAAGGGCGATCTGCTCCCGGTAGATGGTCAACTGGTGCTCGAGGGCGCGGTTCTGAAGGAGAAAAAATAATTGAGCTTATTTTAAAGAGGTGGTCGAGCATTAAAGCTATAAAGATACATATATTATTGCCTAGCCGGCTCCTTTAAACCCCAAAATTCACTCACATGCAACCGGAGCTTCTCGATCTCAAATGCTTGCTCCTTGGATTGAGTGCGAAGTTGGTCCATCTAAAGAAAATAGCAGATTGAAGTATTAAAAAGCCAGACTTTCGAAGCTTACTAGGCTACTCACTTCCTGATGCTTCATCTGCTCCTCCATCTTTTTCTTTTCCCGGCATCTGGCCACGGCGTCGGCATTCCGTTTCCGGTAGTCCTGGTAGACGGGGGTTTCTTTGATCTGGAAAATGGGATGAATATCTCTCTCACTCTCCCTTTCTCTCTCTCCTCACTCTGCTTTCTCTCCGCTCCTCTCTCTCTCTCTCTCTCTCCTCTCTATCTCCTCTCACCTGAAAACATCCTCTTCCTGGGTGGATATTCCTGCGATGAGGTGGGCGACAAGGAAGAGCTCGAGGTTTCTAAACAGACATTTTGAAATTTTACATATGTTGTACCAGAAGGAGTAACATTTGGTGAGCCACTGTCACTACGAGCAAAATGGGCAAAAAGGGCTGGGTCGATGGTGATCTCGGCTGCAACCGAATCTACACAACTTGTTAAGGTCTATTTTTCATTTCCCTACTCAGGACGGCAGGCGTGCTGATGGTGCGCGAGCGGAGGAACTGCTTGTGGCGGAATTTTGGGTGCGAGGGGAGGGTTTGCTAAAACAAGCTCATTTAAAGAGACCACAAAGCTAGGTGATGGGCTCCAAGCCAGCTTTCCGGACTAGCAACTGACCTCTTCAGTCTCCTGGCACGCCTCCAGGCCCACCATCGTGGCGTCCAATCGCCCAAGTGGCTGGAATTACATTCATTTTTGACAAAGACAGAGAGAGAGAGAGAGAAAAAAAGAAAGAGCGAGAGAGAGACGGAGAGAGAAAAGCCAGCCTAAAAAATACATGGCGCTGAAAAGAAAAAAGTTAAAGACGGACTCAGGTACTGGGTTGTGGGGACAATTTTCCCAGAAATCCCCCGCGGTTCCTGGCAAAATAAAACATAGATAGAAGCGGTTTACACAGTTTTCGGATATAAAAAACCACGTAAAAATTGTAGGAAAAATTACTTCAACTTTTCAAATTTCAGAAAATTGAAAAGATTTTTGGTAATCCATAATGAAAAACTATACAAATACGTTAGATAAATCAATTTGTCCGCGACAAACTCCCCCCGCGCTAGCTCACCAGTACCATGGTGCAGATCTCGGAATCTGGCATCGTTGGCATCGAATCCGGTTGGAAATTTAGTGAGTGAAACGTAGCTATTTAACCACATTTTGAGTAGCCTTAGGAACGTTTTCCCCAAAAATCTCTGCTAGTTAACCACTCAAACAACATTTAAAAAAGTTGGCACGAGGCGGAAGAGTGGAAGGATGGGTAGGGGGAAGGGGCGATGGCTAGTGTCCTGTGTGTCTGTCTGTCTGTCTCTTTCTGTCTCTCTTTCTGTCTGTTTGGTGGTGGCCATTGAAGAGACCCGGAAAGTGGGGTTGGAAACGGGCAGCCACGGGGCTAGAGAACACCAAAAATCGAGAGACCCCAGTGATCGCTAGGTGTGGAGCGGGCGCGTTTTTTGGCATTGCCCTCCGCATGGACGGGCTGCTGGCCTCGGCTGGCCAAGGCGAAGAGACCACATGGCCATTTTGGAGGGGATTAAATTGAAAATAACAACAAAATATTGGGGATGAATTAACATAAAAAACCTTGTATTTTACAAGGTATTAAAATTCTTAAAATTGTTTCTGAAAAATTTAATTTTTATGACCCTTTTCTGTGCTTAAATCGACAGATTTGGCGTTTCTAGGGCTAGGTTTTAGGTTTAATTTACATTTTAAAAGCTACGACTTCAAGTTTAAAACGCTATTCCCGCAAAAAAAATTACATAACGAAATCTAAAAAATTCGCTACATTCAAATAAAAAAATTATGCACTAAAATAGGTCTAAATGGCCACTTTTTTATTATGTTTAAACAAAAAAACAATCAATAAATGCACTATACATTTTGGAAAACTGAATTGTGAAAAAAGCCATAAAAATTGAAAATTCAGGGTTTTTGATATTTCTGATATTCCGACCAAACCTCGAAATATTGCAAAAATCGCTTTTTCTGAAACCTAAAAAAATTTAAAATTTCGTAGTTTTTCTCTCGATTATCGATTGGCAGTATTCCCTTAAGTTTTACAAAAAACGCTGAAAAACAACAACGATAGGCGCAGATATTTTTGGCAGAACGGAGGGTAGCAAAGACAAAAAAGAAGAGCGGTCGTTTTCACGCAAAGCTCGCGGCTGGCTAAACACACAGACGCGAACAGACAGACAGACTGCATGGCGAGAGATCACGCATTCCTGTAGGAATTAGAGATACGTAGAGGCTAGAGAACAGCAAAGTCGGAGAGGCGCAGAGATGCCCCCAGTCTGATAAGGTCCCCAATAGCCCTTCCTCGTCTATTTTCCAGGCGTCCCCCCGTTTTTTGGGGGATTGTTGTCTCTCTCTCTCTCTCTCTCTCTCTCTCTCTCTCTCTCTCGCTCTCTCTCTCGCTCCACCCTCTCGCCCGCCGATTCGTTCGCAGCCATGCACGCGACGCACTTTTTCTTGGCGTCGCGTCGAAGTGCAGTTCTTTTTGGCAGGCTGGGGGCTTTCGACATCTTTTGAAATAGAGAGAGGGGGAGAGAGCAAGAGAGAGAGAGAGAGAGGGAGAGGCGAACCGTTCTCCGATCAGCTGAATCGTAATGCCCCACGCCATACTCAATCATCTTGAGTGATCAACCCATTGCCAAAAATAGCGACAGCCGAAAAATTTTGGAATCGATTACGACATATAAATATATTTAAATGGATCCTAAAGTTCCGTGATTCGGAAAAACTGTTTTAAAGGGACTAGGAAGACAAGAATCTACGGACTAATTTAGCCAGAGTGCTTGAAAGTTTGCTTTCGACCAATTTTGAGTAACTTTAAAGCGCAGCTTCATAACTTACAAAAAAAATATTGTTTTTCAAAAAAATTACAAAATTATTACAGCGGCTACAATAAGTCTTAATTTTTTGGTAATTTGGGAAAAATTTGGCAAATATGGACAGAATGCCTTCCGCGTTCCTTGAAAACCTTAAAGGGAGTTTGAAGACGGATGTCGAATGTAAATTCGTCCCAGTAATTCCTGAGCAGGCTAGCAGGTATTATTTGCGCTTTTTTTGCGCATTAGTCAAACCCATGCCGGTGATTTGCGAAAACAAACGCCAAATTTGAACTACCCGACCTTCAAAAAATTTGAAAAAATTCTTGAAGTTTCGGCCAACGATTCCGACTGATTCCGCAATCTGTCTCTTGACGAGTGGCAGATTAGGAAGGTTTTGAAGGTTGTGAAAGACACCTCTACTCGCTCCCGCCCCGAAATTTCGCAAGGCCCGGCGAATCCTAGGCGGGGCCAGCAGCCAAAAGGGAAGCCTCTGCGCTTTTCCCCGTTTTGCTCACTATGCACACACAAATTTCGCTATTGCGAAAGGTCAGAAAACGAACCAACGAACAGTAGATGAACAACAGGTATTTTGAAATTTACAACATTTTTTAGGCTTTCTAGGAAATAAAAATGGGTTCATTTTCTAAAAAAGAACAGCCATTAATCGCCATAATCCAAAGAAACAGAATTTCTGCTTGTATTCACGAAAATCTCCAATTTCTGTGTCACGACGACTTCAACAAGGTGTCATCAACGTGCCAACAATCACCAAAACAAAGATGCAATTTTTTATTCATATAATTTAAAGCTTGGACACGCTCCCATTGCTTCGGATGAGCGTCTCCTGGCACACCGACATGATCAGCTGGCCATCGGCGCTCCAGAGACGGCCGGTCGTGAATCCGCGGGAACCCTCTGGAGAAACAAGAGTACGCTACGATGCGCTCCAACTTACTCGCTTTGCTGGAAGAGCTCTCAAAAAGCATCCATTCGTCGGTTTTGACGATAGGTTGATGGAACCAGACACAATGGTCCAGGGAGAAGAGCATCGAGACTTGGAAGTCATTTCTGGAATGATAAGCTGTTTGAGTTTCTTTTTATCTCCTTTTCTCTCTCTCGCTCATTACTCGCTCCTCTCCCCTCTCTCTCCCTCGCTCTTTCTCTCTTTCTCTCTTTCTCTCTCTCTTTCTCTCTCTCTCTCTCTCTCTCTCTCTCTCCTGTTTTCTCATGCTCTTACAAGGGAACCTCACGCGGACAGGGTGGAATTTCGGAAAACGCTCGCGGCTACCCCTAGGTAATCGGCCATTGCGATCACGATGCACTTGTCAGATTTTTCTGAACGCACCTGTGGACAGAGATACAGCACTTCCGGAAAATGCTGTTTTACGTGCAAAAAAATTAGCATAGAGGGATGGTTTATGAGGCACTCCCAACACGATGGAATCACCAGTTGAATGGCCGAGTGGTAAGCGACTCGCTTGACAGAATACTAACGAGGGTACGGAACCGCTCACAATTTTTTTGTTTTACTTTTTGGCCGGAAGTTTTTGCAAAAGTCAGAATTTACTCTGTGAAAAACCCTACTTTGCCCTTATATTCCATTACAGCCAGTGTGGGGAAAAAAAATTTGAAAAATGAAAATCAACCCTGCCGTTTGGGTTCCCATGTCGGTGCAAAAAATTTTTTTTCCAGAATAATTTGATACGACTTAAATCTTTACCTATGGTTTCTGGCGATAAAAATCACTGGACAAAAAGCAAAAAAATTTTAAAGGGTTCCCTAGGTATCCCCAACGGTCCAAAACCCCCCCGGGGCCTTCAACATTTTTCCCCTTTGGGGGGAACCATCCTTCAATTTTAAATTTTTTTAAAAAGCCCCAAATTCATTTTTTCCCCATTCAGAAAAAAAATTTACAAGTGCCAAAAAATTTTTCCCAAAAGGGGGGTTTTTCCCCCCGGGGCCCCTGGTTTGGGAAAAAGGATATAGGAAAAAAAACAAAAGGCAAAAAAGGGGGCGCGTGGCAAAAAAAAAACGGGGGAAGAAAAAAAGAAGTGGAAAAAAAAGAAACAGAAAAGAAATACAAAAAATTTACTCCCCCAAATGCCAAATATGAAGCTCGCCGTCCCAGTCCACTGAAGCCGCAAAAACCGATGCATCCGTTCCAAACCCAACGGGGCGGGGTCTTAATAAAAAAATGACATTTTTCTGACGTATATTTCCGTACCTGAGTTTTCATCCAAAAACAGATGGTGCCAGGGGAAGTAGACGATTCTGCAATGCCAAGATACGCACCAGGGTCGACGCAACGGATCTGAAAGACAAAAATTAAAAATGACTATTAAAATAGCAAAATATAGAAAATACAGGGTAATCCAGATAACCCTCATTCTAAGGTGAGCCCAAGCTAAGTCAATCTTACATCAAAAAGATCCCCATCCGGATCGTACGTTGCCTGAAACTCAAGCCGCTGCCGCTGCATCTCGGTTACAGTAACCTCTCCGGCTTTCACCTCAAAGGGTTCTGTTACAATATTCCATTAGCTCTACCTGATCAAGCGTGAAAATGGCAAAATCACGATTCGTCGGACAGTCTTCGGGGGCTGCAACTTGCGGCATTTTGGCTTCATGTACGACGGATTCGGGCTCGTTCTGGAAAAGGGGTACGGTATAACCCCCACGTTTTAAAAACGCACCACATGGAAAGACACTTGCAGACAGTAGGCCACTTTTCCGTTCTGCACCGCCTCCACGGTACGCGTGCAGAAGGAGCGGCCGTCACGGAGTCGGCGTACGCGGTACTCCACCGGAATCCGGGTGTCGACTGGAAAATACGGATTTTAGGAGGCTTAGGCTTAGCTTAGAAGCTTAGCTTAGGCTTAACCTACCGTTTAGAATAAAAAACGAGTGCGTCGCGTGTGGCTTGAACTGCTCGCCGACGGTCTTCTCGGCGGCACAAAGCGCCTAGATGAGCTTGGAAAGGCATAAAATTCAAGAAAACCTGCGAAAAAATAAGACCACCGTAGGCAGCGTGCACAGCAGCCCCGCGGACTGTCGAGAGGTTAGAAGATCTAAAAATTAAAATGGCTCTAACTTACACTCGCTTTCACTCTCTTTCTGTGTCTTTCTCTCTCTCTCTCTCTCTCTCTCGCTCTGCTTTCGCCAAAAACCAACTCAAAAACATCCGATCCCTTGTCCTTGAACGTGTAGAAGTGCTCGACCCGTTCGGCAAATTTATCGGCGTTTTCGGCCCGACTGCCGTGCTAAAAACCAAGAATTACATGTCGTAATCAGTTACCGTACCTTATCATCCAGACTGTACTTTTGGCGACCCATATTGTAGTAGTTGTGGAAGGGCTTGGCGATGGACACTGAAAGGACGAAAAAGTTAAAACCACTCGAGTTTGGAAGGTCTTAAATTTCGAATTTTCGGTTCCTCTCGTCGTTGCCAAACGACAAACTACCGCTTTATGAAAGAACCGCAAAATAGACTAGAAGCTACAAAAAGGAAAAATCACAAAAATACAAACCAAAAATATATAGGAAAAGCCAAACGGCGACAAAAAAAAAACAACAAAAAACTACAAACCACCATCGAAAAAGGGAGCATCTATTAGACTGTGAGGCTGTGTTTAAAAGTTCGCTAGAAAAGGGCTACAAACTACACCGGGACCATGCGTTGACTACAAACTTCAAAACTACAAGGCTCAAACTACAACTCCTTCGGGCAATGAGGGCCAATGGCAAAATCGGAAGAAAAACTTATGACTGAAGAGACAAGGGAAAATTTAAGAAAACGAAGTCTACGAACTACAAGGCTACAAACTACCACTTCTTTGGGCAATTGCGGTCAATGAAATGTATGAAAAAATGATCGACTACAGACTACAAGACTACAAACTACAAGACAAAAGAAAAGATATAGTGAAAAATTTCTAGAAAAGTGAAAATCCATTAGAAAAGGTTCAAAACCACAAAAAAACGCGAAATTCCGCGACTAAACTAAACGATATCAAAAGGTTCACTGATAAGAGCTGTGTTTCATTGATCAAGGTCTAGCGGGTCTTTGAAATATTGGCTAAAAGTGGATCCGGGAAAATAGCCGAACCGGCTGAGTGGGGGCAATTTATAGGCCGTAAGTGGGCTGATTTTTCTGAAGGCTGAGAACAAATCACACAAAAAACAACAGGAAACGACTGACTACGCGTGGTGGCGAGCAGACTACGCCTGATCAGCCACATCATGGCGGGTGGGATGGGGGAGGCGAGAGATGGGGAGAGACGGCGAGAGATAGAGAGCAGCCGGATGCCCCGTCTCTGTTTGATAAGAATGATTTCGTATTCCAGGAAAAGGGATGCAAATTAGCGAAAAGTAAAATTGAAATTTGACTGCCATCATTCAGAAATTTTAAACAAGTTAAATGGCTAAAACAAATAAAAATTCAATAAAAACGATAACGGTAATTAGAACAAGTAAATCTCTTTTCGATAAGAAAAATCAAATTATGTGAATAAAACCTAGTAAAAGTCAATTAAAATCGTCACAAAATGGAAAAAGTTTTACTGATAATAAATTCAGTACTAAACGGCAAATTCCTAGTAAATTTCACACCTTTACCAACGCGAAGATTTACCTGCCCTAACCGATTGGGACGTCAGCGAGCCGTTTTTCGTTGCAGCCGCGGAAAACAGCTTGCAAAGGTTACGGTAGCCGGCGCGTTTCATGTGTAGCTTCACGGAATGGCACTTTTTAGGAATGCAGAATCGAAATGGAGGAAAATAGCCCCGAGGGCTCTTCTTTTCCGGGAGGCCGATATCTGAAGCGGAGATCTGTTCAGTGGTGGAATTATGAGAAACACTGTGACCCTGAGAGAAGAGGAGAGAGAGATACGTTTGCTGTTTCCTATGTCAAAGGCTACAAACTATAATCGAGTGAATAGGGCAGACAGCCCGCGAACAGCCGGTCGATATGGGGAGAGGGGTAAATATAACAACACTGATGGCAATAGGGATTGATAGCTGGGGGGAGGAATCGAGAGGAATCTAGGCATTAAAGGGACTTTGAACGCTAAATATTTTCTCTCTTTCTCTCTGCCTCCCTCTCTCTAATTAGAGAAAAAAGTCAGGACTAAACTATACTAAAAACGAGGTTTACTGTACTTACGTGTCTTAATCGAATCAAAGCAGTATCACATCGGCCAGATCATCCAAAATGACCCTTCGAACACCGTAACGCTCCTCCGGACGGTGGGAAATCTGAGCCAATCAGGCTTGCAAAAGATGGCTTTGGCCTAAAAAAATTTAATCGCAGCCAGTTAGGCTACAAGAGAAAAGAGAGAGAGAGAGAGAGAGAGAGAGAGAGAGAGCGTCAGAATGCGAGAGACACTAACGAATACATATCCTGGCGCTTTCAAAGCACGCAGCAGCAGCAGAACGTGATAAATCCCAATGTACAGCAATCCCGATAAGGCTTGACTCACTCTGCAACTGGCAACATTATTCCTATTTCGCTGGCAAAACACGGTTGTTAAGGTGCTAAATGGTGGACTATTTCGATATAAAGAAAGTCAGTGATGATGTCTACTCGTAAGATCGTTTATTATTTGATCAATTTTGGGTGTTTTTCAGATACAGCGGCAAAAAGATGGCCGACGGTCCCGCTGAGAACATAACTTTTGGAGGGCTGGTTTTAGCGCAGGTGATCGAAAACATGGCTTAATCGATTACGTCATGAAATCCATAGCCCTGCCAATAAAAGTCTTGCTGGCACCACCCCTTTAAAAATAGTTTTAGGCGCTTTGTGCCGCTGAAAAGACGGTTCCCGAGAAATATCGACCCCACACGGCTCAGACGTATTTTGCTAGGGCTGGTGAGTAGAGAGAGTGAGTGCGAGAGCGAGGGAGAGAGATAGAGAGGGAGATAGCGAGGGAGGGACAGAGAGGGGAAGAGTTTGAGAGAGAGAGAAAGAGAGAGCGAGAGAGGGAGAGATGGAGAGAGAGGGAGAGATGGAGAGAGAGAGAAAGAGAGCTAGAGGGAGTGAGAACAAGGTCACACATCCTTTTAGTGGATTCCCGTCTTCCAATCGAATACCATATCCGGAGGCCAAAAGACGGTGGTCTGGTATGCATCCGTGACGCCGACTGTATTCAGAAGGGCCACGTCGCCGCCACTTTCCACTTTGCGTTCCATTCGGTGACGGATAAGGTGCGGGAAAAAGCATAAAATTCGGTCTCAAGATAATTTTAAAATTTTAAGAAGTTTTGGCAAGATGGCCGTGCAGTTCCCGGCCGGCACCCACCTGCCGTATCTCGGCTCCCTGTTCATCTACAAGTGTGTAAAGTATACCAAAATACTCGCCAGAGCAATACGACCATTTTATTTATTTATTTATTTCTGACACCGAGGTTCAACACATGAACAAACTTACAGGTGTAGGAATGTCAATAATGAAGGATAAATGAATGGTAAATTTTGGTATGCTCTACACATCTGCAGATGAACAGTGAGCGGAGATCCAAAAGTTGGATGCCGGTTGGGGGTGGGGGGTGAACTGCACTCTAACCAAGTTGCTGCTTTAGATCGACGACTCCGGCGTCTCTATCCTGGAGCCAATGCCTTACGCCCCAGCCCCCGAAGATTGTATTTCTAAGAAACAGATGTCGCTCAAGATTTTGGAGGAGGTTAGGTATTTTTATTTTTTATTCTGACTCTATCTAGGCCAGTAACGGAAACTTGACCGTGCCGAAGGGGTTGGAAGCGGCGTTGTTGAGCACGGCTCGGCATAAGCAGGAACAATTGCTGTTCCAGGTGGGTCATATAAATTTAAAGGATGGCACACTTTAGACAATTTCATATAAAGCACAATAAAGTTAAATTATGAAAATCAATTAAAATTCCGCCACAAAACTTGACCAATTCTTGCCTTACCGGTCCCTTTAAACGCCAAAAACCCACTCTTCTATATTCCGAATTTCAGTGGCGATCCTGTGATGCGAACGAAGTTGTCGGACTCTACGAGCCGACTGTCAACAACACGATTCGGATGTGGTCCAAGACGCTGGTGGGTTGCAAAATAGGCCGAATTCCTAAAGATTTCGTGCCTAATTTTAAAAGCAACAATATGCCTACAATAAAGCTAAAACCGTAATTATAGCCGAGCCCCAAGAAACTATCCCCAAAGGAGCACCTCTACATGCTCGGCTTTGCGATTGATGCAGCGTATCCGATCGTTGCGATGACGCCCCTATTTTTTGTGGGTTGTTTCTGGGGATGAAAACGCGTCACACGCATCTTGGCGCGGCGCGTTGCGTGTCGCGTTGAGTGGCGAAACCGCGGACCCAAAACACGCAACGCACACGCGATGCGCCCGCAACGTAATCGCAACGCACACGTAACGCACACGCGTCGCGGCGCGAAGTCAAAGTGAACGCCGGCGTGCTTTAAACAATGAAAATGAAGCGGTGTGTCCAAGTGCAGCGCGCAAGAATTCGATTATACGTCGGTAGCCGAAAAGTGCAGGACATGAACAATTCTTACAGTATCTACAGTCGCTCTGACCTTGCCGATCCCTTTAATATGATTTCACACCGGTTTTTGCCTCCTTCAGCGTCGTTTTTGAACCCAGATGTCTGGTCCAAAGTTCGCCGAATTTGCAGCCTCCTCGTCCAGGTATTTTTTCTATCCCCTCCAGACCTCGTCGAGTCGCTTGACGTGTAGGCGGGCCCGGTGAATTCAAGTAGTCGGCAAAACGAATTGAAGTCGCGCGACGGGTAAGGAGGATGGAAATGGAAATCTCCAGCTGACCCCTCGCCTCCCCCCCCCCCCCTGCCGCCGCCCACACCTATTTCCGGTGCAAAAAAACGAGGGAGGGCGGCTGACTATGCGGCCAGTTGCGGAAATTCTGGACAGATTGGATTCGAGAGGAACTCTGCTTGATGGCGGCTGCCGATTTTTGACGAGATTTCGAGATACGGTCATTCGGACATTAAAGGAACTGTGAAGTGCGAGAATCCTCACTTTTCTTGATTGGGTCTCGACAGCTAACAGCGGCGCTAAATGACGTTTTTTATGGCGTACGGTAGAAGTTGGCTCTTTGGAAATTTGCGGTGCACCCCACGCCAAATTAGTGCGACAGTTTTTTTCAGCATTCCATTTATGCAACTTTTTTGGGGGATGATGCAATACGACACCTAGTTGATAAATAACGATTCAGCGCATATATAATTTGCTTTTTTAATTTTGGGCGTTTGAGTAGAGGGAGAAAGAGAAAGCGAGAGCGAGAGAGACATAGCGAGAGAGCGAGAGAGAGATAGAGAGAGTGAGAGAGACAGTCAGGGAAAGCGGGAGAGATAGAGACAGAGAGGGTGAGAGAGAGAGAAAACGAGGGATAGAGAGAGAGAGCGCGCGAAAGAGATGGCAAGAGAGAAGCGAGAGTCGGCCGTCGGATTTTTTTTGCTTTTTTTCGGGGGTTCCAAGTCTCTTTAAGGCTGATTTTCTATTACTAGTCAATTTCTGTAATGGATTTTACGGTTCTCAGTATACAATATTTTTCGCGGCCCAGTCCCTTTAAAATGAAATTCGAACAAAATCTCACAGATCTGTGATCATTCAACAAATTTCAACAGTTTTCCACCTGGTCTTGGCCATCGTATTCATCCTTCAACCATGCCCAAATTGGCTACTTGAAGTGACCTGAACGGGGGGTCACGAGGCAAGGCGATTTCTCCGGGGTTTTCTACGCACGGTTTAGGTTGCCCGTAGAAGGTAAATATCAGGCAAAAAGTACGGTATATTTTGGATTAGAAGGGCGTATTATACGATGCCACGCGTGGGCTGGCGTAAACATCGCAATTTATAAGGCATTCGAGGTTGGCGTTTTTGGGTGTTTGGGTTTTCGGGGTTTGGCACGACGTCATGCACTGTAAATTTTGGCATTTTACAACCGTTCTCGGCCCCATTTTTTACTTATAAACGCTATTCGTTTTTTCTTATTTATATAGGCGTTATTTGCTGCCTTATATCCTCAAAAAAAATGTTTTTTGGATTTTTTTGAGGTGTCGAAAATGCTAATAATTCTTTCATATCGACAAAGTTGCATACCTTGTCAAATTCCAGTGACTTTGATTATTTTGGATTTTTTTAATGCGTTTTTTTGCGGTTTTCTATCCATCTAGGGCTCCTACTACTTTAAAAACCCTCCAAGCGGAAGCTGTTCCTAGTTTAGCCCCCAAAATCCGACCGGTCTCCTCCCTTTCTTACCTCTAGACCTCGTCCTCCTCACCGGAACACCCCCAATTTACTACGACTTTTCCGCCTCGCTCCAAAAGACGCGCTGCAAACTCGAGCGACAGGGGCCTGACGGTTTTCTATGGCTAGAACCGTTTCTCTTGCTGATTTTGACAAATTTATGCAGCAATTTTTACTTTAAAAACTTAAAAAGAAATCTATTTGAGGTAAATGCTAAAATGTCGACATTAAAAATCCCGACAGCTCAAAAAACCCGACATATTCCGGACGGAATGCCATTTCCTTTTAAACAGCTATTTTGCATGTTGGGATTTTGACTGTCGGGATTATCGCTGTCGGCATTATGGCTGTCGGCATTTTTGGGGGGGTTTTTGGCTGTCGTTATTGTGTCAGTAGTGATTTCGCTTGTCGGGATTTTCGCTGCCGGGATTTTGACTATCGGGATTTTTGCTGTCGGGATTTTGGCTCTCTGCGTAGCTAAGTCTACAAGTACAACAAACGGACGTTTGAAGCGTGTTTTCAATCCGAATTTAACTACGAAACGTTGACTCATCAAAACACGCCTACGGTAGCACGCTGAATTTCGATTTCGAGTCCACATCACGCCGTTCGCACAATAGAACCCTGGCGCCTAAGCCAACCTAATCCTGCTTTCCAAATCTGTACATTGTCATCGGGGTCGAGAGTTCGTCATTTTTCTCCATCTCCCCCGCGCCGCGCACCCAATCGTTTTTTTTTTGATATGGCGATCTCCGTTCCGCGAACTGCCCCCTGAAATCAGCATCGATTTTCGCGGGTCGCGCCCCCTCAGGATCAGGGTCGGTTTTGCTCGGATTTCTATCCATATTTCGCTCACAGTTCCTTGTTTTTGGTGCTTTTCGGGCCTTCTAGAAAGTTACAAATCGTTTAAAATTACCTAAATAGGTTTAAAATGCGAATTCACAAACTATTCGTGGTATAACGCAAAAAAAACACATAGGAAATCCGAATTTTAGAGTTTTTCATTTTTTAAGCGCTGCAAAATACAACTAAATTTTCGTTCTAATATAATACTAGTTTTTTTATGCATCATATCGTCTATTACCGCTTATCTGACTATGAGGAGGCCAATAAATCAGAAGGCTTATTTTTCACGATCAGAAAAGCGAGCCGCTGCCGGCTATGCCAACATTCCTTTCCCTCATAATAAGAAGGCGATAAACTGCTATATAAGCCATTAAATGACGCGTTTTCTACCGTAACAATTCTTTAAAAAACGGTGATTAAATGTAGGAGTTTTATTTTGTAGCCAATCAATTTTTAGAAACATTTCTTTCTCTCATAAGTCTTACCGCAATATCCTAGACCAGCCCATTTTTTGGTTTGTTTATTGCCGCTGCTTCGTCCAGTTGTTGTTCAATTTCCGATCGCTCTGGCTGACCATTAAAGCCAAATTTTTTGTCTCTTTAATGTGTAAATAATCCTCCTTCGTTTTGTTATTTTTATCGAGTTTATCGAGTTAAATTTTAACGATTTTCAGCATGAAAATACTACTTTTCGTGCTACCGGCTTTGTGCCGGGCAGCGCTGCCGGGAACTGCCGGCTCAGGTATATTTTTGTGGAAAATATTCAACGACGATTTTAAAGGTGCTGACAAGCAAAGTTCAATTTTAGAGCGGGGCTTTTTCCTGCAAAGACGTAAAAATTAGATGTTTGTCGAAAAGGAATAGCAATTCCGCACTATTAGGAATAAATCCCAATAATGCCCACGCGAGGAACTTGCCACCTATTCCTCCTACGACCCTCAACGCATCCCCTAACACGGGTAGCCGGATCAGCGGAGGTCTGTAAGACTAATTTAGGCCTCTGAGAAGACCCTGCAGACCATGAATAAGATCCCATGCGATTACCACTGATAAGAGACTTGTAGATAGGAAAGGGTTTATTAGTATATAGAAAAGAGGCAGCACTGAATGTATATACACGAGATCCAAGGGTAAACACTGGGAGTAAAAGAGGAACGATTAGAGCTCAATGGGAAAAGAGAGGGCTGGTTGGAAGAGTATTCAAGCCTAGCCAATCAAGCACAGGAAGTGGCATAAGCCAACATCCTTACCGAAATAACCAAACCAATCGGTGCAACGACTGGCGGCAACGACTCCCTTTCGGGAAGAAGTTGGCGGCAAATTGGCAATAAATCGGCGCCCTCTTGGGCTCCCCCCTACCGTAGGCGGCGGGGAGAGGGGCACGGGATAGCAAGCCGCCCCCGGCGTCCCCCAATGCGAATAAACCTCGTAAGTCCTGTACTTTGTACAGAACTTTCGACACTCCCGGCCCACGAGGAACCGAGAGGCCGAGCCTTGTAGAATACTCTTCCACCGCGAGGTATCAGAGCTACTAGGGTCTGAACCGAGGAAGGACTGGTTGGTGCTTACATCGATAACACCAGTCTGGTGATCACGACTTGGGCGATACAGGGACTCGGTTCAGTCTAGTGTTAGGCTGGAAGGCGTGAGGTTGCAAAGGGAAACACAGGAGGGCTAGTGGGACCTGCGGCCCGGCGAAAAAAGGTTGAACTCCACAACCTGGGGGTACACAGATAGGGTGAGCCTAATCGTAACTGGGTGTGGAGTGGGTGTACGGCTGGATCCGTAAGGACGGAGTATATTGTGCGGGGGAGCGGGTGGGGAGAAAATATGGTTATGTACTAGGGGAAGGGCCAGCTGTGGGTAGGGTACAGATAAAAAAGGGAAGGAAGTTAACTGATGCTACGGAGCCCGTACTCCTATCAGATAACTGGGGAAAGGGAAAGACATACTTTTCGATTAGCTGCGACGAAGTGGACTTGACGAAGACTTGGTGGAGACGGCGTTCCGGCTTGACTTGAGTTGACCTTGACTTGGGCGGGCAGGTGGCTGTCTTGACCGGCTTGTGAAGAGGACTTGTCGGCAACGGCACGCGGTAGTGATGAACCGTGGCTGAGGGTAAGGCGGAAACAGGGCGGGCTGTGCGAAAAAACTACCACGAAGCCCTCCTGTCAACACTGTTTGTAAGGCAACTAATTTCTGAGGGTAAGGCGAAGGCAAAAGCGGGCTGTGTGGAAAATTTACCACAAAACCTTCTTACCGATGGGAACGGGCGCAGGGCGAGCTGCGTGGAACAGAATACCACGAAGTCCTCCTGCGAAACCTGGTTGTAAAACAATTTTGAAGGCGCGCTGTGTGGCAGGAAATACCACAAACGTTGCGATCAATTCTGGATGTAAGGCAAAGATTCGTAAAGGCTCTGGGATGGGGTTTTTGCCGGAGCTTATGTCAGCTTTTTCTTGGGCGTCTTCGACTTCTTTCGGGATTCCATCCTGGCCGCGGGCGTGACTGGTTTGGGATTTGTTTCAGGTAGCTCTGTATCGCAACTCGGAATGATGTACTGCTTTTGCAAAGAACCGATCCAGTGGCTGGAAGGCTGAGACAAAAAGGAAGGTCCAGAAAACCATCCTTTCTGAATTACCTTTTCGAGCGACGCTGATGATCTGGTCCCCAGATCGGCTGTGTTGAGAACATCAGGGACATGGCGGACATGGACTGTGTAGGTCGCTTGCAGTCGGGCGAAGCCTTCTCGAAACTCCTTGACGCGGTGGCGTACGAATAGGACTGTATGGTTTTGCTTCTTGGCGGCGATCTGGGATAAAGCTGTGCGGGAATCAGAATAGAACTGTAAGCTCTGAATTCTGACACAGCTCTGGATTTCACGCGTAACGTGTTCGGCCAGCTCCATTCCAAGGGTCAAACCCAGCAGCGCCTGTTTTGGTGTCGATGTTGGAGCGTCTGTGAGAGCGGCAAGTCTAGACTTCGATAGTAGCAACTGAGCGCCAAGGGCGCGATCTGCTTCGTGGGCTGACTGTAAGTAAACCGCAGCACATATCGCAGAAGCCGAAGCAGCTGTGAAAACGTGAACGGTTACTTGCGGGTCGCTAAAGAAACGGTCCTCGTCCTGTGTTAACATTGCCACTCGAGGAATGACAACCTTTGCTTGTATTGCGATGAACTGGGTAATGAGCGTAAGCCAGCGTTGTGAAAGAAGATCTGGGATGCGTTCGGTCCAACTGAACATCTGCCGCCAAATATCCTGGACTAAAACTCGCATCTGTAGGGTGAACGGCGCTAGCATTCCCAGCGGGTCGAAAATACTTGCTACCACGCTGAAAACAGCTTGCTTCGTCCATTCGACTTCACTGGGCTTGGACTCCGAATCGAAGATGGTCTGGGTGAATGACTTGCTCAGTCCGATCACGCCGAGCTGATCTGTCTCTGTGTTCCACTTCAAGCCATGCAGTTCCTTGAGGCTTGTATCCACTCGGTCTGCTGCTGGTAACTGTCGCAGGACGGCGGCCGAATTGGAACCGAACTCGCAAAGATTCATCGAGATCTGGTGAAATACCTTCTTCGCGTCCTGGTACAATTCCATTGCTTCGTCGAGTTGATTGAAGCCCAATGTGACTTTATCCAAAAAGTAGTTCTGGAGTAAGTTGTGCTTCAATTGCTCTGGGATATCTGCTTCGCTGACGTGGTACTGGATAGATGCTGAGAGCAGGAACGGTGAACTGGTTAGGCCATAAGGCACCCGGCAAAACCTGTATTCTGTGATATCCGAATGGGATGTCTGTGTACTTTCGAGCTCGATTGCTCGGGACGGATCTGGAGAGGACAAAATCCGTTGAATGACGTCTGTTTTGAACCATAGGAGCCTGGTCGCATCTCGATCATCCGGGTGGAGTGCTAACTGGTGACAGGGGTTCTCGATCCGACTGATCAGGAGGTTTCGATACGTCCTGGCTCTCAGCAGCACATTCAAGAGCGGTGTAATGAGGGAAGGTCCTGATTGTAACTTCTCATTCAATGATGGATGTCCTGGCAGTTTCGCGTTACCGTCGCAGACGAACTGAATTCCACGAGAGGCTGTAGGGAAGACTGGATGGTGCAATAAATAGTGTATCTGGGCTGGAGCGGAAGCATTATTGAGTCTGGGCACACGTTCGATGATACCATTGGCGAGTTGTTTCAAGAGCAGCTTGTCGTAACTGTGAAGGAATTCAGGGTTCCTCGAGAACTTCTTCAGTGTGGCGAACGTCCTGGAGATTGCCAAGGGTTTGTTGGTTGGAAGGAGTGCCGCTTTTTTGTTCCACGGCAACTTTACTGACAATCGGCCGTTGACGTGCTGTACTGTTTCAAGAAGCTGAGCTGTAGCCTGGTTAGCTTCCTCTTCTGCCGCACCTTCTGGATTGACTGGGATTCCGAGGTTGATATATCGCCAAGAGTCTGCGCTCACTTTCTTGAACAGTTCGCAAAACTCTGGTGATAAGTCCTTGGTTGGCTGTATGTTTTCGATGTATTGCGCAGCTGTTTTTCCTTGCAAACGTCGTACGGAGAGCTGTTGTTTCTTCGGAATCTGGCGGCAGCGCTTTGTTTGTGCGGTTGCGATGAAGGTCTGTGTACCGTAGGGCAGGAATAGATCCTTGTTACGATACGTGTCTTCATTGAGTTGCTGGAATAGCGCTTGCTCAACGTGGTTGATTCCGCTGATGACTGGACCGAATATGTAGTGGTCGACGTATTTTCCGGAAGGCAGCTGGATGGATTTGCGCGTTGGGTCTCGAAGTCTGTTGATGAGGTCCTGGCCAAGCAGTAACGAGCATGTCACGTCATGTTTGCGAACTGGATCGTATTCCAGAAAGATGTTCTGTTCCTTGAGGACGGCTCGATCAGCTGGACTGAGTTTCCAAACGTTGACGCGGATTTCTGCGAGTGTGGTCACGTCCATTGGCACGATCCCGATGCCTGGTATCTTGATGTTGGTGAGATGGACCTCCGGAGATATTGTGCCGTGAAACTGTTTAATGTGACGTTGTGCAGTTCCGATGTCTGGGAATGGGTAGCTGTTGAAAAGGTCTGGGCTCATGTAAGACTTTGAAGAACCGGTATCGAGAAATGCATCGACTGTAATAGTTACCAACGGATCGGATGGATGGACTATTGAGACTGTAAGAAGTTGCAACTGTGAATGACGATCAACGGTGTCTTCAGGTTTGATGAAGTAGGCTGAGGTGAGGTAAGATTCCGGGCAGATGGACTGGGGTTCAGACTCTTTGCAGCTGGAAGCCACGAAAAAGTCTTGGCCGTAGTTATCTTGCTCAACGTCGTCGAAGTCGTCTTCGGTGATCTGTTCCTCTGCATTGTCGTCCCTTTCTGAGAACTGGTCCTCAGGGTGGTCGATGTGCCCGTCTTCTTCTTGTTCTGGAGATAATCCTGGAAACGGTTGATCGTCTTCGGAAGTGTGAATGGTATTGACATCAATTTCTGCGACCTGTGGGTAGAAGCGGTGGTTGGAAGGGCCGCGGTAGCCGGTAGTATTGTCTGGATGGCGATCTGTATGGTTATTACGGCGTGATGGGTACTGCTTGTTCTTCGAGGAGCGCCTCTGGAAGGATTTCTCTTCTTTCGGCGTCCATATGTCGAACATCTTGTGGAAAACTGTGTGGTGGTTGCCCCCACATTTGTTGCATCTGACGCCATTGCAACGTGACTGGTTGTGATCGCTTTCCAAACAAACGTGACACCGTTGCTGCGCAATAATGCGTTGCCATTGTTCCTGATTGCCGTTCAGCTTGGGGCAAAGGCTGGGTCGATGTCCCTTTTCTTCACAGAAAGGACAGATAGTGTTCTGGGCCTGGGCGTCATAGAAAACAAGTTCTACTCGGCGCTGTGTTGCGAAGCCTCTGGTGTGTTCCTGCAATTGTTCCACCATCTCTGAAATGGGGGTTGTAGAGAGTGCCTCTGGGTGTTTGAGCAGGAAGGACTGGGTCACAGCGTGTGGAAACTTCTTGATAATGTCGTATTTCGTGCGGACGTCGTTTCCCGTTGTCTGCTGTAACTCCCGAGCTGCGCTGAGAAGCACTCCAAAGGTTGCATCCAGGTCTGTGTAATCTTCATCGATCCGTGGTGAAAAAAGGATGGTTGTGAGTGCCTGAAGCTGACGATCGGCGATCTGGTTGTAAGCACAAAAAAGCTGAATGACTGCGTCAAACAACCCCTTGGCTGACATGTCGTACGCCGACAGGCTATCGATGGGGTAACCGGAAACGCTGGATCGCAATAGATCGAGCTTCTCGCCATCGCTGATGCAGATCTGGTTGGCTTTCTCCAAGAAACGCATCCAGAAGCATCTGAATACTCCTGTGCCGTCGAAACTGGGAAGGTTGACGCCCTGGTAGAAGTCACCATAGGGACCTCTATAATCCTTGCGTTCTTCACGGGATGCCTCTGTATTGAATTGCTCGAAAAGGTGCAGGCCATCAGAAGTGACGAGCATCTTTGTGGGTACGAGTTCGTGCAGTCTGGCAATCTCGTTCTCGTTCAGCTTGTATGCCGCTGGCTTTGAGTGAAGCTGTAGGGAAGTGAGGTTGCCCTGGACCTTGTCGAAGGTAGCCTCATCAGGATCCCATGGCATGGAAGACGGCGACGGACAGCTGCTGAGAAGAGGCGAGTGTTGGTGGGCTGTCTTTATTTCGGCAGCTCTATCGCAGGACTGGTGATTACTAGGCTTCTCGAGGGTGTGCTGTGTTTGAGACGGAGTAAGGCGCCGCTCCAGTTGCCAAAGCTGGGTGGTTTGTTGACAAAGTCTCGAGCGGGCACCGGCGGCTGCGAGACACTTGTTTAACTTCAAGGCGTACTGGTTGAGGTTGACGATGGTGATCTGTATTGGAAGCTGCAAAACTGCTTTCTGAAACTCTGAATAATGTTTACTCTTTTCTGTGGCCAGTGTTAACTTGGCAATGTATGTCTGTATTTTGCTTGTGCTGGAGGTAATGTCTTCGATGTATTGGGAGAGGGTCGCGTCCGGAAACGCGGCGAGCTGGGCCTGGTCGATGAGCAGATTGTCCACGACGGGGCGCATCTCTTCCCATTCGTCCACAATACGGCGTGCTTCAGCGGGTTGGATGTCCTTGTGGTTCATCTTGCTTGATGTGTTGGATTACCTAAAAGCAAAATGAATCTTGGCTGTAAAAAGGCCAAAACGCCCTCGAAGACATCGAAGCAACTGGAAAGTAAACTCGCAGAGGAAAGCAGTGTAAGCAGTAGTACGTCCTGATGTTAGCAAGGCCAACATAATTCAACAATGAATGAAATGAAAACAATTCACAAATGGATGCGTGAAGCGTTTCAGAAACGAATTGCGACACGAAAAGCAAATGAGAGAATCGCGTAAAAATCGATGAAAATTCAATGGTTTAGGCCAAAAATAGGTAACCGCGACGCGCACGCACCGCACCGTCAATTGGATTGTACGTACAGGCCGACCAAAGTAAATCCTTCAATTTTTACGGATTCAAGCTGCCCAAAACGCGATAGAAATGCGTAGGGCAGCATACTCATCCATCCACCTGTGAAAAGCCGTTCAAAACAACCATTTGAAGAATCTGAGTGTAATTTCCAAGCAGCTGTAGTTCGAAAGGAACCAGAAATTGAAAGTCTGTAGTGCTGGACAGTTCGAGAACTGTTTGTGATGTGTGTACTGTGCGAATCTTGAACGGATGGCCGGCGTCTTCATGAACAATCATCTCAGGAAGAGCTGTTTGTATGCCGACGCTTCGTGGTTCCTGGGCTGGGTCAAGAAACAAAAAGGGAAAACGATTTTCTTTCGAATACTACGTATCAAAAACTGTAAACAGTCAATGATAGAAGTAATCTTCCGAAAAATCGTAAACCCAAACCTGTTTGCATTCCTGAGCGGGGCTGCACGGGCGTAACGTCCTCTGGCTATGCGCATAGCACGGGGCAGCGAGCAACTCCATCAGCAAGAATTGACCAGCGAAGAAACGACCGCAACTGCTTCTTTCTTGAGAATGTTGACCGCCTAGAAAAGAAGTTGTAGAGACTGGTTGTGAAAATCCGGAACAGGAAGACTGGAAATACCCATTCAAGGGCCTGGAGGGAAGACTGTGAAAACTCTTCCGTTTTCAGACATCTCCTCTTCTTTCTTGCGCTCTGTTTGTTTCTTCAATTCATCCGTGTGTTACTGAGCGGCGTCCCGCTGGTGGATCTTGTAGCTGGGCCAATTGGATTTCTTCGATGCAGCAATTCCTGGAAAAAAGTAAAAACGATCCTCCTTTCCTCCGCTACTCCTCCGGCTGAAACACCGCCTAGAGCTGCATATCCACAGACTCCTTCGGCTTAATGTAACACCCAGCCATATGCTGATGGCCGGCGAGTGCCCGGACGCCAAAAGTGCCAGTGCCCGTCGGAGTAACGGAGTGCCTGGGGCTGAAAGTCGCCGGTGGCCGCCGACTGGTCGTCAATCCAATTCTTCTCGGTTCCATCGTTCTTGCACGGACTGGAAAAATTGCCTTCGCGTTGGCAATTAAAGTGCTGATCTGGGAAACCAATGGTTTCGTAGTGCTGCCTTGTCTGTATGTAAAACTCTAAAAAATTAGAGAAAGGAAAACAAATAAACCAAAACAAAAAGTGAAAAGTGGAAAGCAGTAAAAGCAAGGGATCTCGACCTGGGTTCTATCTCATACGGCCGACGCACCATGTCGAAAAGGAATAGCAATTCCGCACTATTAGAATAAATCCCAATAATGCCCACGCGAGGAACTTGCCACCTATTCCTCCTACGACCCTCAACGCATCCCCTAACACGGGTAGCCGGATCAGCGGAGGTCTGTAAGACTAATTTAGGCCTCTGAGAAGACCCTGCAGACCATGAATAAGATCCCATGCGATTACCACTGATAAGAGACTTGTAGATAGGAAAGGGTTTATTAGTATATAGAAAAGAGGCAGCACTGAATGTATATACACGAGATCCAAGGGTAAACACTGGGAGTAAAAGAGGAACGATTAGAGCTCAATGGGAAAAGAGAGGGCTGGTTGGAAGAGTATTCAAGCCTAGCCAATCAAGCACAGGAAGTGGCATAAGCCAACATCCTTACCGAAATAACCAAACCAATCGGTGCAACGACTGGCGGCAACGACTCCCTTTCGGGAAGAAGTTGGCGGCAAATTGGCAATAAATCGGCGCCCTCTTGGGCTCCCCCCTACCGTAGGCGGCGGGGAGAGGGGCACGGGATAGCAAGCCGCCCCCGGCGTCCCCCAATGCGAATAAACCTCGTAAGTCCTGTACTTTGTACAGAACTTTCGACAATGTTTACAAAAAAATTGCTTTATCAGACGCCAAACTTTGAGAATTGGGCGAAATCGGGTTCGCTGTCTTTGTAAAATTCACCAGCCGGAAAAAAGCACTAAAACGCATCTAAATTAATAAAAAATACAAGTAAATTTATTACAGTACCCACGCACCGATTCGTCCCCCAATTCGGCGTCCACCCGCCGGGAATTAATGGCGGTCCACCGCAAACTTCTGAAGCCGAGGTATCGCTTCTTCTTGTGGTCTCTATTTTTAAACACTTTTTATATTCATACAAGATCACTATAATACTTATAAAATTAAAATTAATAATTTCTTTAATCTTCCCTCGTAATGATTCCCTTTTCAGGCCTACCTCAACAATTTCGGCTACATCACCAAGAAAGACGGCCCCGAGCCCCCGACCGCCTTTGATTTCCAGATGGGATTACTGTAGGGTTTATGGCACTTTTGAAGAAAAAAAAAATCGATTTTTAGGCGCTTCCAAATGTACCACGGATTGTACCGTAGCGGGCTGTACGACGTGGAGACGGAGGAGAAGATGTCGCTGCACAGATGCGAGAACCCCGACATGGACAATGGGGCTGCGTTGAGAGGTTTGAATTTAAAAAATTGTGGATTTAACGCGGCTCTGGCAGCACACCGATTACGGCATTTTGGGGACCGGGCAGAGACGCAGAGTTCTGTCTGCGTCTCTCCTCTGGGCGCGCTCTTTCTCTCCCTGCCGCCACGCACCCGACCGCGACGCTTCCACGAGTCGTGGAAAAAGGGGCTTGCTGCCAGACGCCCTTTAAGGTTCAAAAAGATCATAAAAGTTCAAAATTACTGCAATTTTGTAATTAAACGTAATCCGACAAAACCTCAAAATTAGCCCACATGCTGCTGCACCCCAAGTTCCGGAAGTGGAGGCTGTGCCTGAACCGGAAATTCATGCAGAAGTTGAACATCGGTACGGGGAAGACAAATCGGGGGATACGGTAGCCGGGGCACCCTTCAGCGCACTGGCAACTGTCGATATTCTATCAGCAACGCATGAAAATCAGGACACAACTCTTTAAAAAATTGCAAATGGCACATTTTCTACCGTATGGCAAGTCGGAGCGCACATCTTTGGTTTTGACACTTCGCGGAAAACACAAAAATGACAATTGTGTCATTTTTAGATGTGAAACCAAAGGGGCTGTGGAAGAAGAAGGTGCTGACGTGGAGCATTCAGGGTAATCCCGCAAATATGGACGCTAAGGAGGCGCAGTAGGTTTTAAGAAAATTCGTATGTCTCGTATTCTCATTCTCTCTCTCTGTCTCTCTCTCTCTCTCTCTCTCTCTCTTTCTCTCTCTCGATTTACTTATCTTTTATTTCCTATCTCTTCTTTCTGTCATCGATCTGTACTTGCTGGACTCGTCGCCAGAATTAGCGTAGTAGATAAATATCTTGAAATGGAACATTACTTCTTTCTGCTCTTCCTCGCTCTCTCTCCTTCTCTCTCTCGCCATCGACCTGACTTTGCAGCGCCGCCGTCGCCGAAGCTTTCCAAACCTGGGAAGGTGTTGCCGATTTCCGCTTCGTCCAACAGCAAGATCAGCATGCCGGCGAGTCGGACATCCTCGTGGCGTTCGAGCCACTGCGCAACAAACAGCACCCAACAGGTGAGTTTCAAGAAGTCGATTTGGTAACAACTACGTAAATTACAGTAATCTCACGATCGGGCGGACCAGCCCCGAGCAAGATTACGCTCGATTCCACGCAACGTTGGGGCCACAAGTTTTTGGTGCCTGTGAGTTAGAGAGAGAGGGATAGAGCGAGAGAGAGAGAGAGAGAGAGAGAGAGAGCGAGTGAGAGAGAGAATGAGAGAGCAAGAGAATGACGGCCATTGGGTACGATTTCAGGGCGATCTCCCTCTCCTCCGTGTCGTCACCCACTCCATCGGCCATTCCCTTGGACTCCAACATACCCCCGAGCTGGACAGCCTGATGAATCCACTATTCAAGGTACTGTCGCCGTAATTTTAGCTCGTGCTCCAGAGCTCGTGTTATTTAACTTTATCTATTTTTAGAGCTACCAACTCTTCTCAAAACTCGAGCAAATCCCGGCCGAGGACAACGTCAGCTTGCGCAAGTTGTACGGTAAGTTCATATAGACCGGAAGTTACCCTTACTTTTTAAAGCATTCCTTAAAGCCAAATACCCCCAGACTACACGACCAACCTTTGTACCCGGAGTCCCTCAAAAATCCCATGCTTTTCCCAAGAACCCCCCGCAAGCTCTAAAAGTGGCTTTCCCCCTCCCCCTCCCCACATGTGTTTCCGATTATTGCCAGGCAACCGGGGTCGCACCCTAAAAAACCAGGGCCAAGGCAGTATCGGGATTCCTGGTCACAGCTCCTATTACCCTAAAAATGCCGAAATTCACGCTGATCCTCGTGTTGCTAGTCAATTTCGTGGTTGCCCCACCACCGGGGACTAATCCGGATGATGGTCCTGTAGCTCCGGATGTTCCGGAAGCTTCTGTAGCTCCGGAAATTCCGGTTACTGAAGGGCCAGCCGGTCCGGTAGATGAGGGTAGGGTTTAAATGGTGTAGGAAATTAGAATTTTGGTCCACCCCGTGATTAGTACTTTGCCGACAAAAGTACTAAAATCCGGAAATTCCGGTTAGATCGCACAATGTAGTACAAAGTACAGTATTCCGGAAATTACGGATGTGTTTAAAACTTTTAAATTAAAAGGTCTCGTAACTCCGGAATTCCGGAATTCCCGGCTAACCGTAGTTACGACTGATGGACTTTCAAGGAACCTGGTAGTCAAAATCTCTCCCGCTCTTCTTTCCAAAAAGTCATCGAAAACGCTGCGTATCCACCACGCATCAATAGGAGCCCTTTTCCCTGTACTCTGTAAAATATCGTATTCAGGCCTGTCCATCCCGGTGACCTCGCAAACTCACGGAGATGACCGAAACTGCCCTCAGCATGTGGATTCGATTACGTCAGGTAATTCTTGAGAGAGCGAGAGAGAGAGAGAGAGAGAGAGAGAGAGAGAGAGAAAACGAAAACGCGAATTCATTCCGACAATTTAGTGAGTGATTCGGTGTGGTACTTCTTCCGCGGCTACAACGTGTGGCAGGTCAAGAACCAGCAGTTCGTCGGCGAGCCCGTCCGCATCAAGGAGGTCAGTGTGCTGTAGTAGTACTATTTGACATTTAAATTAAATTAAATGTACTAGAATCCCGAGTACGATTCCATACGATTTTTCCAAAACTACGAATTTAGCAACTTTCAAACGTTCCAAATCCAGTTTTTCAGCTCTTCCCTGGCGGCCCGGACTTTGTGAACGCTACCGTAACGTCGAACGGTCTGACGGTGCTCTTTGCTGACAGAAATCTTTATGGTTATGAATATGATGCTGGAAGATTTGTGTAAGCAAGCAAATCCATGCACTAATCGCCACTTTCAGCAAGGCCCAAGGGTTCCCACGTGAACTCCACGAGCGTGTTCTCTTCTTCCCACAGGCCGCCTTCCCGCTGACGAATGGCAGTGTCGTGCTCCTATCAGTAAGTTGAATGGAATGGATGCTCTGACGAAATTGATCATCTACTAACCCAAGTTTTTAAGGGCAACGTCTTCGCCACGTACGACGTCGTCGCCAATCAGCCTCATATTCTGAACGATAAGAACCGGATGTTCCCGAATCTACCCGAGGATGTTCGATCCGGGATCCCGATTCACAACCAGGATTTCACGAAATACCACATGTTTGACGAGACTACGGTAAGCGAGAGAGGGAGAGAGACTGCTAGAGAGCGAGAGAAAGATAGAAAGAGAGGGGCTAAACGGATGAGATAGAATAGAGAAAGAGAAAGTGAGAGAGAGAATAGAGAGGGAATGAGAGGCAGAGAGAGCGAGAAATCAGTCACGCGTATCATTTTGCACTAATTTACACTTCCAGAAAAAGCCAAAAAAACTCTTTATTTCAGGTCTCCCAATGGGACAGCACCACGCACGAGTCGACCAGCGCCCAGCCGCTGAACGAGTTCTTCAAGTGCGCCTCCCAGTCTGCGACCACCTCGAAGACGCGCCGCTTCTAAGAACATCTACCATTTCTCCGTTTGATTTTATTTTGTCTGCACCCCCGCTAGTATCTACCGCTATGCCTTAACCCCCTTGTATCCAGCAAAATCGAGTCCGCTTTTTGAATAAATATTGGCTAGAAAGGCCCCAATTTTACAAGAAAAACGACATTAATAAGTTCAGGTTCACTCAACTTTAGAAACAGAAAATTTTAGGGTGTTTTTAAAAGGGACTGCCAGCAAAACTCAAGAGAGATTGGACGTTTCATAAAATTTGGAAATTGCATCGTAATTCCGCAAATTTCCGTTACACAGCGTCGGAGGAGCCTTCCTCCATTAAGTTAAAAAAAGCAGAATTCGGGTTGCCACCCGACCGTTGCCAGTAGCTGGGCGGAAACCGGCTGACCGGAGCGGTGGTAGGGGGAAGGAAAAGCATTTATTTCTGGGCCCTAAGGAAATTTCTAGACAAGAATGATTTCGCGAACGTTGTTGCTGCTTTGTGGATTGATTATTGGTAAGTTTTAAAGGTTACAGAGCGAGAGAGAGAGAGAGAGAGAGCGAGAGAGGGAGACATAGAGAGAGGGAGAGAGAGAGAGAGAGAGAGAGAGAGAGAGAGAGAGGGGGAAAAATGCTGTGATTCCTTCCTTCCAGTGCGGTACCAATTTCCCAAATTCCAGCCCTCTCCGCCCAATCCATCGCCGACATCTCCGCCATGCTCAACCAATCCACCTTGGCCAACGTCTTGGCGGCAAATGCCGAATCAACGACGGCAGCCATGGGTGATGCAGCTATTCAGCAACTTTTAGCTGAAAGCAATGCTGTGGAGGGCCAGGCGGATGGGAACTCATCTTCGACAACGACGTCAAGTTCGACGACCACAACGAGTACAACCACGACAACTTCTGAACTGTCAGCAAACGTTACGACGGTGTCGACTACCCAGATTCCGGTGCTGAACTCCACGACGATGACCGCCACGACGACGCTGGCTGGGAATACCACAGCTCCTGCTCAAAACTCATCATCTACCAATGCCGAGGTGGATCAGCCGTATGAGGGATCGGAAGCTCCGAATGGGGATAGTGAGTTGAGGACAAGCTTCGAGTCTCTATCTCGCTCGCTCTCTCTCATTCTCTTTCCCTATCTCTCTCTCTCTCTCTCTCTTCCAAAAACTCGTTCCAGACGTCGAAGCCACCACCAAAGGCGGCTCCCTCTTCGACAAAATCAGTGTCCCCGACGTCTCGCTCTCCAGCTTGAACTTCTTCAAAGTGTTGCCCACGCGGTTGCAGGTGACGTACGCCGTCTCGTTTGGTATGTTACTCAAAGAGGGCAGGATAGCAGGGATTCTTTGGGAAATCTATTCTCGAAACGTCCTCTAAACCCGATTTCCTACTTTTTGTAGGCGTCTCCCTGCTTCTCCTCACAATATTCGGCTGTTGCTCCGGAGTTTTCACAGCCATCGGCAAGAAAAACAAGCGCAAGGAGGAGATCAGCCACGCATAACCGGGGGAATTCAACGAGTTCAGGGAATTTTTCGATCGTTGGGAATAAACGGGGGTCAAATAACTGTTAAACCTAACGTATTTGTGTTTATTAATATACAAAAATACACATAAACTTGTCGAAAAAGCTCTTGTTTTTATTGCCCGGCTTTCTCCAACCATTTGCTGACGGTATTCCGGCGCTCCTCAACATCGTAGTGGTTTCTAAAAGTGAATTTGAAAGCGTTCAGCTTTTAAGCAAAAAGGGAAGCCAAAATTCAAGCCTAAGCCTTGCCGGAGCCAAGCCTAAACCAAGTCTAAGCCAAGCCTAACCCAAGCCTAAGCCTAGCCGGAGCCAAGCCTAAACCAAGTCTAAGCTTAAGCCAAGCCTAAGCCTAAGCCAGCCTCAAAGCTTACCTCTGCATTTTTGGCTGATCGCCAGGTTGTGGCGAAACGGCTTCATCTCCCGTCAATGAACGATAGGCACCAATTGACTCCATGTCCGAGTCCATACTAGAAACAGCGGATTAAACGGCATAAAGTGTTAAACCTATGCTTTTCAACGGCTAGGTTTAGACACAAAAAGTAATAAAAATGTGGAAATCTCTCTATCTCCATATCTCTCTCTCACTATCTCTCGCTCACCCTCTGGCGCTTTGGCTCTCTCTCTTTCTTCTCGATCACTCTCTCTCTCTATCTCTCGCTCTCTCTCTCCGTCTCTCTCGCTCTTTCTCTCATCCTCTTACCTAGGCATTCGCATCACATTGTCTTGCTGGTAGGTGCGGAATAGTTTTTTATCCACAACTTGATGACCGTTTGCCTAAAAAAACGGTTTTAACCCCCTATTAAATATACAAATCTATATTAAACAACACAATGCAAAACCATAATAATACAATAAAAGTATTTACAAAAAACTAATAGCTTCTATACATACCCGAAAAACATCACTAGCTGACCGCGTCTTGCCGATATCACCCAGGAATTTCTTCTGATGTGGCCGCTGGTGCTTCACTTTTGGTGGTTGGCCGATACCGTCGAATTCGACTAAAACAATTCATTTTATTTAACTCGGAGTGTTTGAATATTTTTATGTTTTTTTTAAAGTCTTAGAATCATTGAAATCGACCCTTCAAATCAGCAGGTTTCTCTAGCTAGCTAGGTTTAACACGGTTTTAATAATGATTCGAGTCTGGTTGCCGAGACCTAGTACGATAAGGGGGTAGATTTCAACGGTTTTCAGCCCTTTATGTTGTATAATATTAGCTTACCCTTGCCCAGCTCTGAGGAATTGCTGGAGTTCGACTTCGGGGTGCTGGCGGAGGTGCTCTGGAAATAGGAGAATTAGCTCGATCCCATGCTCTCTTTCTTTCTCTCTCTCTCTTCTCTCTCTCTCTCTCACCTGTCCACTCGGCCGTCCAGCCAAGTTACAGTTTTTCAATTTCCGGCTGAGCAGGTCGAAATCAGAGTTGCTTTTCGTCGGCATCCCACCAATAAAACCTGAAAAAATAGAATTTCGATCGATCCACGAGAGACCCGCTAAAAAAAACTTTTTTTAATGAATCCTAAAAAACATCTGGGTTACGGTAGGCCAAACGTACCAAAAAATGAAGCCCAAAATCACTAGCTGACCGCCTATAAAGCCAAGATCACCCGGAAATTGGTGGAAATGCGCAAAACTAGGAGACAACTCCTCAAATTTGGATCGGAAATTTGTTTTCGCCGAGTTTTTGAGTGTCCGCCCACCAAATGCGACACTCCTCCGCATTCGGGATCACACCGCCCTGAACGCCTTGAAAAAGTGGGGGGCGTGGAAGCCCGGCAAGTCGAAAAATTGGTCTGGCTTCCCCCCGCCTGGGGGACGGCTGAAAAGGACAAGAAAAAGGAATAAGTAAAAAAAATAGAATTTTAAGTGTTGAAGGAAGTATAATCATGGATCTAACTTTTTAATTAAACAGTTTTACGGTAAATACGATGTATTATTATGTATTATTTGCTATTAATAAACGCGCCAGCTTTACAAAACCTTATTAAAAAATACAAAACTATGATTTTTCCGATAAAAATGACCGATTTTCCCGTAATATTTCGATTTAAACAACTTTTTAAGAGTTTTTGGCTAGTTTTAGGTCTTCCAGACACTTCTTACAGTAAATTTTACTAAAAAACTGTTAAAACGTTCCTAGGTATTTCTGGTCTTTTGGAAAAATTTCTGGTTTTCCCGACAAGGCGAAAATACCTTTTCTAACCATTTTTCTTCCCTGGTTTTGACGGAATTTCAAAGATTTTATAGTTTTCCGACTCAATTTTACTTATTTCAGGTATACCATTCAAAATACCTTTAATTTGCGCTCAAAATGGTCATATATCTCCAGGCCCGTACGAGGGGGGGGGGGGCACCGGGGGCACGGTGCCCCCGAAATCGGTCGAGGTCCGAAAAGTTCATAAGGGGGGACCCTTATGATTTTTTTCGCAAAAATTTTTCTGCCTGCGGCGCTGTTTGTCACTGTTTCGAAACGATTTTTACTTCTAAAAAACCTATTTTTCTAAAAATTTTTGCCTGCGGCGCTCGTTTTCATTAGTGCACGATGTTAGCTTTTCGCTTGCGCGCGCCGTTTCCGATGTGTTTTCAGACGAATTTAAGCGTTACAAACGCGGTTTTCTACATTTTTTCGCCTGCGGCGCGGTTATTTTCGCTATTTTCGAATGTTTTGAAAGTGGCGACGGGGGGAGGTCGCCAAAAATTTTTTGGGTGGGTGCCCCCGAAATCTCGGCTCCCGTACGGGCCTGTATATCTCTAACCTTTCGTCGGCGAATCCAGCAAAACCTCACGGGCCTTGGCGTTGAAGCCTCGGTGGGGGGCGATCACTTGTCGGCCAAGGTCTTCGTATGACATTTCTGGAAATAGGGAGGGCATTGAATGGAAAATTAAGGTTGTTTGTGAGAAAGGACGTTTATGTCTGCTGGAAAGTACATCACAATACAAACAACGGTTGAGGTGAGCCTAATTACAGGAGAGGATGAGAAGCCCCGGGGAAGCTGTTTGTTTGCCCTTATTAGTTATGGATTGTTCTTGAAAATGGTATGGAAGAGATAGCGGGAGTGAGAGAGAGAGAAGAGAGAGAGAGAGAGAGAGAGAGAGAGAGATAAAAAGCGTTAGAACAATAGAAGACGAGAGAGCGAGAGTACGAAAGAAAACCGGTCGGTGAGCTAGATAAAGCGAGAGAGATAGAGAGAGAGAGAGAGAGAGAGAGAGAGCACCATCGCTTTAAAACCAGAAAATCAAAACTTCTGCTATAACCCAGGAAATCCCGACAAGTGGTATTGCGAAGATCCAGAGCCGATTTCTCCCCTATTACGTGGCCAGTCCTGGGGCACCGGATTAACCGAGATGAATCCTGACGCCTGCCTGGCTGTGGGTATCCGCGTGAATACCCCACACCAAAATATCCTTTTTCTTTTTAGCCGGCCCATCTCGGTGGATACAATGGAAGAAAGGCGGCAAGGAGCGTCGACTATTCCGCCAGACGACTATGACCACCCAACAAATCCAATTTTCCCCGAATACTGCTGATGAAAGGTGGGAGAGCAAATTTGGATACTTGGGCTGGGCAAAAAGGCAAGAGCTTCGAATTAGGTGTCGTAATGCATTAATCTGTATCGGGTCGATCGATCGATGTCAAACAAAAAAAATTGCGGGTTTTTGCGTGGATTTTGATGTGGTAATGCATTGAAATAAAGGGTAAACTTCTGACTCTTAATTTACTGCCCAAAAAGGGAGAGAAAGCGCACGCGAGATAGAGGGAGAGAGAGAGAGAGAGAGAGAGAGAGAGAGAGAGAGATAGAGAGAATGTGAGAGAAAGTTGGAGATCCCGAAAAAAAGAGGAAATGAGACGCAACAGCAACATGTTCGGCACGTCCGGAAGAAGTAGGTTATCTCAACCCTTATCGCAAATGGGAAAAGAACGCGTTGAAACATACTGTAAAAAACAATGATGTAAGCCAGTTCCCTAAACATACAAATAACGCTGATTGCCAAAATTCCCCAAGGTCGAATAAACTTCAACTTTTCAAACATAACAACACGCAAAAAATGAGGGGTCCTACCACGCGCCGGGGGCATACCTATGTTTGCGACGTTATGTGGAGGTAGGGGGTTATTAGTTTGAATCGTGGCTGTATATAATGAAACCGTCATATGAGGGGTAGGATGCTAATTGAAGGGGTTGTTTTCACCGGGTTTTCACGCACGGGGGCTTGGGTGCCAAGGGGGGCAGGGACTTCTAATTGGGGCCTTCACTCGGTTCTTCAATGGCTTTCATATTCTGCGGGTGATAGATTTTGTATAGAAGATTGGATACTTGTCTTCCGGGGAGTCCAGGAATTTGATTTAGCTGAATGGGGTGTGGATTGTAGTTTATAGTTTTCCTTCCGAACCGAGCGAGAGAGAGAGAGAGCGAGACCGAAAGAGAGAGAAGAACTTTCACTTGCTGAGCTTTGAAATTCGCAATTGATAGGTACTGGGCTGTTAGCGGGGGGCAACGTGCAACAAGGGAACGAAATTTTTCCCAGCAATTTGATTCAGACTTATCGCGCAAAATAAAAATAAAAAAATCTTATGAAAAGAAATTGACTATAAACAACCAAATTTCTCAGATTTATGGAAATTTTTAACTTTTCATAACTTCCAACCCATTCAAAACAAAAAATCCATGAATTACTATAAAACAACAATATATGCTTGAAAAATTTACAGAAAAATAAAATTGGGCCTACAAATCCTCGCCCCCCCCCCCGCTAACAGCAAATTCCCAAAAATTTATATTTCCATGTTTTGAATATCCCTCTCTTTCACATGGTTTTGTAGCGGCTACAAAACTAGACATTTGATTTCAACGGGTCTTTGAAAAGCTTTTTCAGATACATACAATCTAAAACCGCAGTCCGAACACCCAAAATGTACAGTAGACTGCATTTTCGCAACGAAGCACCCAGAAAACCCAAAAATACCCCGAAAACGAACAAATAAGCGCTCACGCAAACGGTGAGTCGATCCGGATTAGGCGTCCAAAAATAGGAGGTGTATATTGGAGAATCCGGAGGGATCAGGGCTGTCGACAGGAATAGAACGGAGCCGCAGGTAGAAGAAGAAGAAGAAAGGCTAGGTGTTGCGTAGACGGGGAGGGGCACTTGAGGAAACAGGCAATTAGGGAGCATTTTCTTCAAAAAAAAGCGGCAGTAAGTAGAAAAAAGTGAGAGGAGGGGCTCTATTCTAAGGGATGCACTCGGGGTGACTAGAAGAAATTATCTGGGGGTAGCCGTGGCAATTTTGGCAATTGAGAATTTGCTAGAAGGATGGCTAAAGGGGTTAGCAAGTCTGGAGAGCAGGGGAGATAGATAGAGAGAACGACTGAGAGAGAACGAGAGAGAGAGAGAGAGAGAGAGAGAGCGAGATAGAGCGAGAGAGAGAGAGAGATAGAGAGAGAGAGAGAGAGAGAGAGAGGGCGTGGGGGAGAGCAAGCGTGTGTGCGAGAAATTTTACCAACGTTTTTGCAGTTTTCCTTTCACGCGTCTTAACAAGGTCATTTATTCCGCAAAAATACAGAAATCGGGTTGATTGTTTGTGGATGGCTTCATCAGCATCACTTTCGGCCTGGAGCGGCAGTAGTCGTGGCGTTGCTGATCCCCGCCAAGAAGAAGTTCATATTGGCGACCAGCTTGGCTCGGGAGGCCGTAGTGTTAGCCAACTTTTGGAGCACATCATTCGCGGCGGTGATCACCTCCTGTTGCGTGGCCGTGTCGTTGGCGAACTGGAAGTAGGAGCGGAAATTGGTGCGTCCCGGAAATCAGGGTTACGCAAGGCTTTGCACCCAACTTTTTTTGTGGTTTTTGAGCATTTTGAAGACACCAGGAAATTAAAGGGTCTGGAATTTGGCGAAAAAATGGCAAATCCATCTGAGAGTACGGTAATACAATTAAAAATACTTTCAAAATTACTTAAGACTTTTAATATTGTTGGTACCATAGTCTTGACATAATCGTAGAGATCAGAGAATGCGCGGGCCACATCGCAGTTGTTCCCCTGGAGACTGTCGCTGAAGTGGGCGCGGACCTAAAATCATTTTTGGTTTTTTTAATTTTGCCATTTAGAAACCGCTGTAAACGATATTACAAAATGCATTAAGTACGGCTTCCTTGCAGGAATATCTTGATAATGACGGATTTCCCTAACTGGCGTGCAACTCTCAAATATGGGAATCCGAAGGCTACGCGATCCAAAAGACAGCGAAAAACGCAACCTAATTGCAGTTTCGCTCATACCATCTTTATGATTCTATTAGTGTGCTTTGATGTCCTTTTCAACGCATAGTTTAGATCGATTTTCAGTGAAACGTTATCAAACTCTCATAGCAACTCTCGACGCCAACATTAAGGGCACGTTCAGGGACTTGTTTTTGGAAAAAAGCACAGATGTTTGCCGCGACCGAGGGTCGAACCCGGGTCCTCCGCTCGGGTGGCGCGGATGCATACCAGTCAGCCACAGCTGCAACCTGGCGAGGGGATGAGGGGCGCCCCACGCCGCAAAGGAGGGGAAAGGCCTGTCACAGCACGGGCAGGCAGTGCGCGCGGTCCCTACGTCCATAGGGTGTACACGTTGGGACGAGTACACGGCCCCCTTGAACGTGCGCTTTAATGTTTAACTTGGCGGCGTTAGCTCTTAGTGCGCAGTTCCCAAGTTCCCAGCTCCCACCTGCTTCAGCTGCTTCTTCGCCAGAAATGGCTTGACGGACTGCAGAAAAGCACCGTATGTCTTCCCGACAAATTGTATCTAAAACGAGGAAATTACTATAGAAAAGCCCGCTTTTAGACCCAACCTTGGTCTGGAAAGTCGCCAGCATGGGCTTGATCTGGGCCTGGAGGGTGTCATTGAGTGTTGCCACGTAGTTCTGGACTTTTTGTCGGCTTTTTGCGCCGTTGAACGCAGTAGATAGCTGTAAAAATATCCAAGTAAGTTTTGGTTTGATTTCAAAGATGATTTTGATGAAATACCGCGATATGTTAAGGAAAAACCGTGACACGTAAAATACGCTAAAAAATCGGCAGCTTTTCAGCTCCTTTAAAACTTACCGCAGCCACCTGGGCCTCATCGAGCACCGAGCCGAAGTAGCGTTGAACGCATACTTCTTCGACAGCTAATGCTGTAGTAGAAACCAAGGTGATTACCGTAAGGAACGTCCGAAATTTCATGGTTTCTAAAATTACAGGAAATTTTCGTCGCAGATCGTGTCTTTTTTGTCGAAAAATATCGAAAAACCTCGAGAAATCCTAAGCGTCAAAGTATTTGCCTTGCAAACTCCGCTACAAACTGATAATCCACACGAAGATAAGAAAAAATAAAAATTGAAAACCATAAAAACTGGTTAATCGATAGAAAATCCGCTGAAGTTAATCGATAGAAAGCGCAGGGACCAGCTGAAAATCGGTGCCGTTGGTTCGGGGCTTTTCCCGCTGCCGTAATTGGTGGTATTGGAACGGTCGGGTCGGGAGGGACCGACCGTTTTTTGGATCGTTTCGGAAGCGTTTGAGTGTGTGTATTGGTGAATGATTGAGTCATCTTACAGCTATGAAATACCGAAATATGTGGAAATTTACTACAGAAAATTCCGCGTCGAGCCAATTGCAGGTCCATAACCTGAAGACATTTAAAAGCCATTTATCCTCATGGGCAAGATATGAAGCAAAGGTGAAAGACAAATACCGGTGAGACCAAATCAGGGGTATGGTAATGAGGGGGTAGCAGGGGCTGAAATACCGAAAAATAAGATAAAACACCTGGCGGGCGGGAATTAGGGGTCACCAGATTCCACCTGCGAGAGGGAGAGAAAGAGAGAGAGAGAGAGAGAGAGAGAGAGAGAGAGAGAGATAGTGAAAAAGAAAGAGAGCTATAAAGCCTAAATTTGAGCAATAAAACGCAAAACTAAAAATCTATTGAACGTAAATTTCCTTCATCAACGTCCTCTGCTTCCAGATGACGAACAACAGGCCGGAGATGAGCAGCAGCAAGACGAACACGACGATGCTGACTGACAGCCAGACTCGGCCTGAAAAATTGGTATAAAAAAAGCTTATCGTCAAATTTTGAGATTTTTTATTTAGAGAGTTTTGGGAAACATTTAGCTTATAGACCGAGCTAAAAAAAAACAAAAAAGGTTCTGAATCAGTTTTAATTCTGTTTAAAAACAACAGGCTGGCAGAATTTCTTCAGCAATTTTTTAAAGCTTAGAAAATCAATACTTACTTGTTCGAATGCAAGCAAAGTTGGCGCCGGTTTCCGCCGAGCTCCTGTCTACATCTAAAAATATTAATGAAATTCAAATCGTTGTAAAAATATACCTTTTGAATGTTCTCCAACGGGTTCCTCATCTTCCAGGCCGAAAACGACGAGACTCGTTTGCGGTAGATCGAAATCGGCGACGACGTCTTTTTCTGAAAAATTTTACAGGGTTACAGAAATGGTAGGTTCTTGATCTCAGATTTGGCTTGCCAAACCCTTTACAAATTCTTTAAATTAATATAAAATTCAAGCTTCTAACAAGGTTTGCTAGTCAAGATTCCTGAACCGGTTTTCCCAGTCACTTACTCTGGCGCTTCGCCTTCGCACTAAATGGTGCTCCCTCGGGCTCGAAAATATCCTGAAAATTCAGAATATGAAAGCAAAACCATTAAGAAACGAAAGATCGCTTCTAAAAGCTACAAACTAAAACCAATTGCACATCCAAACATGCACATGCCTGCGTGGAATCTAGCCTGGGGCGATGGCGGCCGGAGATCTCTTCTGGGGTGGCTGGGGAGACGCCCGGGGGTGAAGCGTCGACGTGGAGCTGATAGTTTAAAGGAACGGTAACATGGCAGGCAAAGTGACGGATGCGTTAATGCGATAATTAAGTAAGATCATACCACGTGGCTAGAGTTTCGAAATACTACTTGATCATGGTCATGCTCGAGGCATCCACGCCTTTCTCTCCCTCGCTCCTCCCTCTCTCTCTCTCTCTCTTTCTCACTCGCTTTCCTGAAAAACGCGGCACTAACAATGAGATCCCGGTAGCAAAGCCTATCCTAATAATAGCATGCAAGCCTAAAAAATCAAGGAGATGCGAATTCGATTCAAAACTTGTTACCTTTTGACCTCGGAAATACGGCGATTCGTGGCTGGGTTGATCTAAAAAATAATCCCAAGGATTCAGTTTCTCGCAAGTCACCTACCTTTCCCCGACATGGCCGGCGGGATTGGGTAGCCTTCTGAGGAATCCTGCGGATCTGGCGATTTCGTAGTGTAGCCAGATTCATGCTGTTGATTTGAGACGTCAAGGGCTGAAAAATTATCTCGGCTCGTGTATCGCTAATGCGACTATTGTAGGTACTTAGATTGTTTAAGTGCTCTTAAACTTGAATCCGTATCGGCTGTCTGCAAGTTAAAAACTTGTTAAAACCCTTACAAGCATCAGAATCAACGTCATTTGGCCGTTGCGTGTAGCCGCTCTGGTGTTCGTATGGCGAGCCTAGAAACGGTAATCTACAGGGGAAACCGTCAGCTCATACCTTCTCCCAGCTCATCCAGGTTCTCAGCTTCAGTGGCCGAAGCTGGAACCGCGATCTGGTCACCGTCACTTTCAGGATAGGACGCTGTGCACTCTGGTTGCTAAAGCAAAATGGTGGGGGGGGAGAGAACCGAGAGTGAGAGAGAGTGAGAGAGAGAGAGCGAGAGAACATTAGCTATTTTCTAAACCCTCACCGAGACCGAGCAACCATACTGTCGATCCTTGAGCGTCAGCTGTATTTGGCAGTTGAAGTACAGCCCGGACTTGTCGGCAAATTTGAAGGCAAGGGCCTAAGATAAAAAATTAAAACTATAAGAACTTTCATACCTCCTGTCCGGCGCTGAGGTCATCGATGTAGTCAAGATTGTGGAGTAGGCTTTCGTCGACTTGGCAACTGAACAAAAACTTTCGAAATATCGTGAAAACGCACCCGTTCTCATCAAGGACACTAAAGGGGCTTCCGCCTTGGCCGTCGACTACCTGAAAGCGAGAGATAAAAGAGAGAAAGAGGGAGAGAGAGAGAGAGCGAGAGAGAGAGAGAGAGAGAAAGTGGCTTACCGTGCAAGAGTGTACCCTCATGCAGTACACATCGGCAAGTGGCGAGCTACACGTCCACTTGTGATATACGGTCTCTCCAATCCGAGCATACTGTGCCACTTTCCCGGTGGGACCACCGGTCAGGATTTCGTACCTTCAAATTCAGGGATTTTGTTAATTGAAATAAAGAGGGACGTTTATATGGAAGCTAACCTGCACGTCGGCATCACAATTTGGTTCTCGAGTAGCTGCGTCGTTAGGGCACTAAATAAACTTGTATTGAATTCAAATTCAGCTTTCTGAACCTGACGTCCAATTGCTGCCGAACCGTCTTACTCGTTTCCATGTAAAAACACGAGATACGGTATGCTCTGTCGACTTTGGTGATAAAAATCTGAAAATGGGGTTACTGTAGAAAAGGAAAAGCTCTCGCTACCGTATGAAAAGAGACGATTACGGTAGCGGCAATGGTGACACCGCTGATCTAAAAACTTAGAGTATCTGGCTTGCTCACTCCTTCTCTCTGTTTCTCTCTCTCTCTCTGTCTCTCTCTTTCTCCTGCTCTACCTGTCTTTCTCTCCTTATCCCGCATTGATCGAAAGCGATCCCGAACTTCTGATCCACGGCCTGATCACCCGTCTTCACGCAATTTTGATCCGAGACGAAGCCCTAAATTTTATGTTTATTTTTCAAGGTACATTTTTCTTACCTTCACAAAAATCTTTCCACCAAATGGACCCTGGGTCCTGAAGCGAAGTGCAATCTCATCGGTATCACATATCACTTCCGGTTGGCCTGAAAAAATGAGAATACTGTATTGGACTCCGATTTTGGTGGTCTAATTCTGGTTCACGAGCTTGGTTTTTGCCTGGCCCTAAAACCCCGAACTTTCCCCTACACCTCCAATGACCCCGTGGATCGTTGTGTATTGGCATAAATTGTCGGGCCATTTTTTCACCACCTCCACCCTGCCGTCGCTCCCCATTCTTCCATATGACACCTATGGACAGGGATGGGGGGACAGAAGACTGGAATAAGGGCTCCATATTCGTCCTCCTCCCCCCCCTTTGCCCTGGAATACAAAAAGGCACGCGCGGCCGCCGTCGCTCCCGAACTTCTCATTTTGTGCACACGCTTGAATTAGCATGTCTATGTGCCAAAAGGTCGGTGACCACTTTTAGAGGAGCCAGAAATCTTGGTGTAGGTAGTCTGGGAGGGGGAGAAATTGTCTTTAAAGGGGTTGGGAAGGTATGACCATGATTTCGCCTAGATTTCGTGGACTTAACGCACGATCCGGGTTTCATTGTGTAATGGATTACAGATGAAAGGGGTCTATAGCCAAAATTTCATGGCTACAACTTGCTAGCCCCTTTAAAAGTGTCAGGATGGCTGACAACGCGTCACAAGCAACTTTAAACTGACTGGCAGGTACGAGAATTGCCCTGTTCCGCGCACTAGGCCTCGACAAGTACGCTTAAATCAAAAATACTTTTGGGTTTTTGCTCGAAAGGCAATTTTTTAGTCGCTTGGAACTCCTCCTCAAACCCCAGTCAAGCGTTGGGATCGATTTTACGCTTTCTAGGCTCCTTTAAAGTAATCATGAAGTGCGAAAAACATCTAGTCGAAGGATTTAGCCCATCATTAAGGCATCACTCCTCCTAAAACTCGATAAATTTGCGAAACGACGTTGCCACTTTAAAAGTTGCCATTCCGGCCCAGCCTGCCTAAAATGTGACCTTTCACTAGCGGTCCCTCCCCGTTTCTTTGGGTTGTAAAATGCAAATTGAGCTCTGGGGGCGAGCAGGCAGAAAAAAACGCGTGTTGTAAACGCCTTCAGAAACTTTCGATGGCAATTCCGAGTGGATACCCATTACGGTACGCATCGTAACCCACCAATGACGGAATTTTCCAGTAGATACGCGTGGCAGTAGGTAAACTAAAATGGATAATGACTGTAGAAAAAAGCATCACTTACCAATAATAAAAATAGGTATATTCTTATTCGCATCGTTTCCAGGGCCGAAAAATTACTGGCAAATGGCACTTTCGGTGGGTTACGGCAGCCTGAAATGAATTCACCGGGATGGCATAAAAAAATGTCATCAATTAAAATGATTTGAAGTTTAATGCAGCAAAAGTATACAAATAAAAATCTCAAGAAAAATTTAAATTTCCTGGGTCGCAAAAAAATTAAAAACAGATTTGTTGGAAAAAATAGTATTTTCTAGGGCTGCGGTAATACGAAAAAGGCGGTTTAAGTGAGTTTACCCCCCAGCCGACCACCTACCGTATCTTGGCTCCCTGTTCATCTACAGGTGTGTAAAGTATGCCAAAATACTCGCCAGAGCAAGACGAACATTTTGCTATACTTTACCCACTTGTAGATGAACAGACCAAAAAATTTGGGTGCCGGCTGGGGGGATAAACGACACTCTAAACCAAAAGGCTAAAAACGACAATACAGCTACTTAGAATAACATAGCCTAAAAGTTAACAAAGAACTAGCCTTTGAAAATCGAAATTTTTGACGCTACGGTAGCGTAAAACAACATTCAAATGGTTTCGTATGGTTTTGCAAAAAATAAAGAGGTACGGGATACTGTAGCTCAAGAAAAAAGTCAATATCCCGAAAAAACACGATTTAAAAAATCACCAAAAAATAGTTTTCAAAATCGCCACCGACTTCGACCAGAAATTCCGCACCAGGCCAAAGAACGAAAAAGTTGCCATCGCCCTTCCGTAATTTCAGAGCCGGATGTACTCTATGAAAAGGCGAGAAGCCAGAGACTGTCCTAATCCAGTCTACACAGCCATGGCAGGCCCGCTGTGCGGAAAGTGCCCGCAAGGGGAAGATCCCGCTAGATGGGCTTATAGGGGGAGGGAGAAGCGGGTAAGGGCATCAAGCGGGGAGAAGCCCAACCAGTTCCCCCTCCTCTCACCTTCTTGCCCTCAAACAACCACCCGGAAAGCTGGCGCCGAATTTTCACCACCCCTGCAAAAAAATTGGAAGCCGCCTGGGGGGTGGAACGGATTTATGGTAAAGGGATTTTGAGGCTGCCTGGGTTTTTTAAAGGGATGGTGACAGCAATATGCGAACCGGCTGCGGGTCAACCGATTTATATCAGGTTGGATGATAAGTTCTGTCGCAATTTCTTGAAATAGCTCGTTCAAATCACAAATTTTGCCAATTTTGGAGTTTGAGATATGGTTCGATAGGTCTCGGAGCTCTCTATCCTGGCAAGACCCTCAACTGACCCAAAAACTGATGGGCTTCGAGATACAGGCCCGAGAAGTTATTCGCAAAATCATACGAAACGGATTTTGCAAATTATCTCTGCATAGAGCAATTTGCATGCGATACCTTTAACGCCAATCGATAGCTCTCGAGGTGTAGATATTGATAAATGTTGAAATCATCAAAATTGGACATCGGATGGCCGAGATAAGGCCCCTTAAATTTGGCACGTTTCTTAGAACTTTTCTCGAAATCCCATACATTTGGTCAAAATGCTCCCGGTACTTTCAGAAAGCAAGCGGTCAGTTTTGGCGCCGGTTGATCAAATGTATGGGATTTCGAGAAAGGTTCTAACAAGGGAACCTCAAGTCGGCACGGTGGAGTTTCGAAAAACGCTCGCGGCTACCCCTAGGTTTTCGACTATGGCGATTCCAACCCTCTAGTCAGAATTTCCTAAATGGGCCTCTGGACAGAGATACAGCACTTCCGGAAAATGATGATTTACATCCGAAAATTAGCATTAGCGATAGGTTTATGAGGCTCACCCATCGCTATGGAATCACCAGTTGAATGGCCGAGTGGTAAGCGACTCACTTGATAGGATACTGACGAGGGTTCGAATCCGCTCACGATTTTTTATTTTGCTTTTTGACCGGAACTTTCTGCCCAACTCCAACTTTTTATTTTGACTATAGGAAAAATTTTTCTTTATGCTCCCAGGCTGAATTCTCCCAAGTAGGCTCAAAACTCCATCGAAATTTTTTGCATTTTTGGCTTTCCCAATGCTTTTAGACGTTTAGAAAGAGAACGAATTTTCGAAAAAGTAACCAAAAGTCGGGGTTGGGCAGAAAGTTCCGGTCAAAAGCAAAATAAAAAATCGTGAGCGGATTCGAACCCTCGTCAGTATCCTATCAAGTGAGTCGCTTACCACTCGGCCATTCAACTGGTGATTCCATAGCGATGGGAGAGCCTCATAAACCTATCGCTAATGCTAATTTTTCGGATGTAAATCATCATTTTCCGGAAGTGCTGTATCTCGTCCAGAGGCCCATTTAGGAAATTCTGACTAGAGGGTTGGAATCGCCATAGTCGAAAACCTAGGGTAGCCGCGAGCGTTTTCGAAACTCCACCGTGCCAACTGAGGTTCCCTTGTAAGAAACGGCCAAATTTCAAGAGGCGATATCTCGGCCATCCGATGTCCGATTTGGATGATCTCAACATCTATCGATATCTACTCCTTTAGAGCTATCGTTTCACGTTAAAGGTATCGCATGCAAATTGCTCTATGCAGAGATAACTTGCAAATGCGGTTTTGCATGATTTTGCGGAAAATTTCTTGAAGCTCTATCTCGGCGTCCCTCCAGTTTTGGGTGCTAGGAAGGTCTACCCTAAATAGAGCTCGATGAGACCTATCAAACCATATATTATACTATCAATTCGGGTACGTCTGCAGCGTTAACAAACGATTCCAAAAAATTGTGACAGAACATATTATCCAACCTGATAGTAAAGAAAATTTCGGGTCTGCCCTGGCGTCTTAAAGGGATAGTGACAGACGGTAACGGAATATGGGGGTAAGAGCTTTTTTAATCTACTATAATAAATTTCTTGAGGTGTCTGTCCGTCCGTCCGTCATGTCCCGAATTCAACTCGAAGGGAAAAGGAGCTAGAGCTTAGGTCTCTCCGGATTCGGATAGAGCGTGGTCAGAAACCCCTAAACTGACCAAAACATCATGAAAAAGTTTTCGTTTAAAATATTAAATTTGACTTTGAAAGGTAAAGCGAGTGGGGAACGGGCATTTGCACGATTTTGGGTATAGTGAGCCAGGTCTCGCGCGTTTCGGCGAGGGGCAGGAAGCGGAAGGGGGTGACCCGAAGTCCAGCCGCTTGCAGCGCTACTGCAACGGTTCTGGCGCTTACACGTCCCTTTAAAGATGCTAATTAACCATTCAAGAATTTAACCCCAGAACTGGCGCCTTGCCAAAGTTCAACCACAAGAAACCGCCTCAAAAAGGCGCCAGCAGAACTAGCCCCGACTCACCTTGCGGCACAATAGCTAGGTAAACGGAGGTGTGGGTGGATCTCGGGGGGTTACTGGTGGTGGAAAGTGGCAGTTCGATGCGGGGGTTCAATGAAAAAGGTGGCGCCAGCTTTGAAAACCAGCCGACTTATGCGCCGCATAATTCCGTTCCGCTATTAGTGCGCCAAACTTGCACTTTAAACCGACGTTGAAAATAATCTGAACGTAGAGCGCGAAAGAGAGAGGGAGTGAGAGAGAGAGAGAGAGAGAGAGGGGAGAGAGAGAGCTACAGAGCAAAAGACTGTGAGCGAGATCGGGTGGGAATGAGAGCGAGAGAGAGAATGAGAGTGAGCGAGAAAACGCGGGCGAGAGAGAGAGAGAGAGAGAGAGACAGCAGAACTAGAGAGATAGAGAACAAGTGGGAGATACTAGATCAGACCAAAAAATTCCATTTTCATGATTTCAAACTTTTTCAAAAAAGTTAACAACAACAAAAATTACATTTTTTTTCAGCAATAAAACAAGGAACAACAATACCCAGACACCCAAAACCCGCAGGCAAAATGCCAGCAAAAAAACTCCCAAAACCAGGTACCGTCTCGACTGCCAAAAGCGAGCAGCACCCGGGGCTGAGCCGTGGAAATAATACCGTCTTGCCCTTCGCTACCTCCGTCTATTCCTCTTTTTCTCTCGTTCTCTCTCCTTCCATGGGTGGTGCCCCACCTCCCTCCGTGCCCCCGCTTTTTATGCTAATGTTTTGCCATCGTTGCCTGGTTCTTTTGGCGGGGCAGAGGAAAAGAAGAATGAGGGTGAAGCGGCTGAATGGCATTTCAAAAGCGGGTTGTCGGCTTGAATCGAAATCATTTGGAAGATGATGGTTACGCCCTAGTGGAAGAAGAGCAACTTTTTGTGGGTTTTAGATGGCTTGAAGGGACTTGGAAGGCAAAAAATGTGGGGTATAGCGTATTCCTGGCCAGCTTCAGAAACCGGCAGAGAATTGAGACGCACCGCAACGGCGAGGCGTTCAAGCGCGACGATTTTGTGTGTTTTAAAGGGACTTGCAACTCAGGGTGAGTGTGTCGCGGGCGCATGGCGTGTTGCTAAAAACCTTCAATATCCTTCAGTGACGCCGATAAATCAGCTTGTAAGCCAGAAACCGTCGCGTTGCGGATGCTTAGCGTATCGTATCGTAGCGTAGCGCATCGTATCGTGTCGTATCGCAATCGCTGGGTTAAGGAAAAGCCTTTTTAAAGGCACTTGGAACCAAAAAATCGATGGCTTATGCCTCGGTGCGCTAAAGCCCAAGAGGAGAGGCGGAGTTATGGATTCAAGCCTTACACGTACGTCCCTTTAATACTTCCTTTTCAGAAAATAAATGAGCAGATATAAGAGAATAAGAAAGTAGAGTCCATTTTTCCCGGAAAAAATTACAGGTAGATTACAAAGTACACCTGAAAACAATGGGCAATTCACCAGCCAAGTCAGAGTCAGAAATTGGCTATTTGCACCATCCCTCCCTGCCAAGACCAGGCATTTCACGCTGCCCTGTACAATGTGGACTGGCTACCGTAGCCGGGAGGTAAAGAGGTGTCTCGGCATGCCCAATGCTAGTTAATATCCTCCTTGTGGCAGCTGACACCTCCCCCATTCCAGTCTGCATCCTATTTCTCGCCCAGGCGACAGTAGTAATCTACAGTTCAGTTGACATCCCCGTTACCTGGTTATTAGCAGGTATTGGCACTTTCACTACTGTGGTTCTGACTTTTGCGGTGTGGCTTTGGGAGGCAGAGGTTTCGTTATTGTATAGTCTACCTTTTTGGACTTTGGGTGCTACTTACTATAGATGGCAAAGTATCGACCGATACACTACAGTATACGTACACTACGGCACGCCAGGCTACGCTAGATACTACGATTAGGTACGGTACTGCGGCAAGATACGCCATTCTACGGCAAAATTCGCTATGTACGTTACGATACGGTAAAATATTCATGGAATAGCAGCTAGGTAAACTAAGGCAGCCTACACTACAGGAAATACGTTATTACGGTTATTACGTGCGGAGGAATGCTAGGACTGACGCTCCTTGACGCTACTTTACGTTCAATTCCGGCCCGCGACGCTGCGATACGGTTGAATACAGTTTGTTACGCAAAGGTTTTGTGGCGTTACGATAACGTCAGAATAAGATAAGTTAAGATCGGAATTCTAGAAAACGTCGGTTCAATCCGGATTGTTATCGACCGATAAGCTACGCAATGCTACGCTACGATACGATATCGTATGACAAATCATCTTACGCCACGATGCTATACGAGAGGCTACGCGTGAAGAGTAAGGTACGACACGCTACGGCGGCTACGGTTGGCTACGGCATGACGCGAGTGTAGAAACGGAGAAAATCGAAACAAGCAAAAATCGTGTATAATCTATTAACAGTAAAATCAGTATAATATCAAACAGCGAAGAGTTCAAATTTCTGGTCCTTGAGCTTCGGGTCCTCGGCCGACTTGCCATTTGCGTTGGGGACGCGCTCGAGGGCTGGGATCCCGGCTTCTTCGTCCTAAGCAGATTTTAAAGGGCCAGTGAGGGCAAGAAGATACCTTTTTCTGCTTCAGTGCTATGGCGGCGAGTATTCGTTGGCGGATGTCTTCTTGCGTTTCGACCTGTGGCGCCTCGAGGGTTTTGGAGAGCTTCTCGCCGGAATACTAAAAAAATATATAACTTATCTCTCTCCCTCTCTCACTCTCCTTTCCTCTCCTCTCCTCTCTCACTCTCTCTCTCTCTCTCTCTCTCGCTCTCTTTCTCTTTCTCTCTCTCTCTCTCTTCAACTCACATTATGCGCCGGCGGCGGATGAAATTTGGGTGGGCCGCCAGGAGGGGGCTAAAAATTAACATTTTTTAGAAGAAGCGGCGCACCGGCTGGGCGGCTTTTTTCTTGCGGCACCCGTTGATCGCGAATATGAATAGGAAAACGTGAAGAACAATAATCAGCATAGAAAAGGGGAGCGTATGAAGGGAGGCATAGAAAAAGTGCGAAGATGGAAGCGGGGGTTAACTTTTAAAGCAGCGTCAGAGATGGATATTCAGAAGGTAAGGATTTAGATCCGGAAATGCAAATTATCTTGGAAATGGGAAAGATGGGTTGGACTAAAGTAAGCCCGTAATAGAGAAAGAGAGAGAGGAGAGGGAGAGAGGGCGAGAGACAGAGACACAAAACACAAAATTTTCAAATCCTTAGTTTCACCATTGCTACTACCGTATTCGTCCGATTTCTTACGATAGTTACAGAGAAAGCGAGAGAGAGAGAGAGAGAGAGAGAGGGAGAGAGCGTGAGAGAGAGAGGCAGAAAGAGATATAGAGCGAGAGAGACGAATGAGAGAGAGAGAAAGAGCGAGAGGGAGAACGAGAGAACGGGAATGAGCCAAGTAACGATCACAACTCACAAATTTAATCATAGAAGCTAGTTAAGTTCAAATTCCGCTTCTGCTGAGCTGCCATTAATGCATAAATTCCATCGGTTTCCGAAATACTCAAAATTCCCAAGTTCCCACCATGATTTCCGGAGATTAAAACTTCCTCTCCACTCCATTGTCGTGCCAAATTTCCGGCTCCCCTCCGAACCCCCTGGGTTGGCCGTTCTTCCCATTTAGCGGGCGCCAGATGCCCTCCGGAGGATGGGGTGCTGCCCATCGACACCATTTGGGAAAGGGAAGGGGTGAAATTCAAATCCAACGGCTGCCTCTAATGCGCCACATGTGCGCGGAGTGGGGAGACGTGAAGGGGGCGGATGGGTGGCGTCTGAAATTCATAAACTTTGCACTCATTGTCAGAGTTTTGCTTTCACAGAGCGGGCTTGGTTTTTGCTCTACAAAAATGCCGAGATCCGCCTCGGAATATTTTAACTATACTTGCAGAGGTGCTTTTGCATTATCGGGGGGGGCTTAGCAAGGGAAACCTAATTTTTTTATTCCAGAAGTGCCATTTGGCGTAATAGTAAGCATTTTAATAGTGTTTTACTAAAATTTAGCTGTGTTTAGGGTGTCACAAAACTTTAAAAAAATTGTGAAACTCAAAAATCCTGGCCTTGAAATTTTTTGCTCTGATAACCCCTCCCCGATAATGCAGAAGAACCATCCACAGACTGTTTTTGAGCAAAGCTAGAGAGAGGGACAGAGGAGAGAGAGAGAGAGAGAGGAGAGAGAGAGCGAAAGAGAAGAGAGAGAGAGAGAGAGTACGGCTGCTTGCCGCGATTTTCCCTCGATTTCCCCGTAGAAATCTCCATCTCCAGATTTCCTCAATAACACCGCCTCATCCTAATCATACTAATTCCAATATGCCGCCATCCAGGGTGTTATAATGAGATGAAACATGTCGCCAATAACCCCTAGAGCGGGGAGTCAAGTGTTTGGGGTGGTGGACAGTGGCTAGTGGCACTTCAAAGAGATTTCCGCGCGGCATCCAAATTCCGGTGTCCTTCTATGGTTACGCTACGCGTATTAAAGGCACTTGCATTGCACTTTAACTCAAAGAGTTGCCGGAAAAATATTGTCTCGAATATCACTTTTCGAGACTATGTACGCTGTACTTGTACGATTAAATACTTTGTATAAATCTGCCATAATTTTTTACTGTTTTTTTTAGTATTATTAAAGACTTGAAAATTACTTTTATTAGGTTAATTACCCATTAAAAAGTTTGTAAAAAAGTCCTAAATTTTTAGTTTCTGAGTGTTTGCCGGAGACTCAGGAAAAATGACGAAAAAAATTGTTAATTTCGTGATTTTTTTAATGTTTCAAACTTTTCTATGCGTTTAAATGGCAGAAATAGGTTTAAAAACTTTATATATGATCAGAATGACAACAAAAACCAAATCAATCAATGGATTTATAACGGGACGAACCGTAGCGTATCGTACTCACCTCGATTTGGCCTACAGTGACAACCCAATAAATCATTCCTTTACAACCGCCCAACTCATTCAAGAACAGCAACAGGCAGCATAGAGTGGATGGGGCACACTTTAAAATACAACTGTCTCCTGGCTGGCGGGGGGGGGCTAGTCTCCAGCTGTTCCCCATTCTAACCCCCCCTTCCATTGTTGTAAAGCGATCTGCCCCTCGTGGAGGTGGCTGCGCGGTCTATTGGCATTGCTATTTCCTAATTTATCCAGGTTTTAGAGGTATTTTCTTGCCTTAAATGGTCTCTGCTAGCTTGCCTAAAAATCTAGCAGTGGACCCCTAGGAATTTGGTTATCGATTTCGAATTTTTTGTTGTTTTTACTTTTTCCACTCTCTTCCTGGTCTCGCCCGCCTATTTCCAAATTTATACAGCTTTTAGCATTTTACTTGACCTCAAAGATCTCTGCTGGTTTGCTCTAAACCTCGAAAAATTTGGGCTAAGCTAGCGGAGATTTTTTTAGGACCTAAAGAAAATTCGCCAGCCAGCAGGGCGTATTTAAGCATCGTTCCCAATTTGAAAAGGCAGCTCTCTCTCGTTTTTTCTTCATAGAACAGTAAGAGAACTGAAGTTTTTCCATGTTTTCTCTCTCGCCTCTCTTTCTCTCGTTCTCTTTCTTTCGCGCTATTTCGCCCTTATTGTCTCTTTCTCGCTCTCTCGTGCGCGCTGTCACGCGAATTTCGAAGATTTTTCAAGATTCGCTTTTTAAGATCAAGATTTCAAGATCCACTCCAGCCAACCCTTCGCCTTCACAATCCCTTTAATCCCAACCAATCGTTCATCCCAACTGCCCTCGAAGGTCAACAGTAAGATTATCCACCGAGCCCCATTTATGCAAATCCCCCCAAGGGGCACCCGGTCTATTTTTACCCACTTCCCCGGGCTTCCAAAGTTCCACCAATTTTCCACGAACACTCCTCTAACACCATTTTCGAAGCCCCGAGGGCAGCGAATTGGTTGAGGAAATTTGTGGGGTGCTGGATATCCCCTAGTCCGGGCCAGTGTCCACCACTGGCTCATCGGAAATCCGAAATGCGCTAAATGGGGGCCCGGGGGCTCCTTTGGTATTCATGGCTGGGGCTGTCCAGTCAGTCGAGGGAGGAGAGAAACCCTGGGCACCACCCCACCCGACCACCCATTCCGATTGCCGCATTTTTAAAGGGACGGGAAAGTCACGGGGGTTCAAGTGCTCTCTCTATGTCTTTCACTCTCTCTATGTCTGTCTCTCTCTCTCTCTATGTCCCGCTCTCCCTAAGCTATCGTTTTTCTGGGGTTCGCACAGGGAGTACGGCCAATTTCCGGTCATATAATAAGCTGTCGTAAACGATTTACCTCAATGTGGTGTGGAAAAGTAATTTAACGTAACCGGTTCCGCATTCTTCATATCTCTCTCGCTCTCTCTATCTTTTTCACTCCCTCACCCTCTCTCTCCCCCTCTCTCTCTCTCCCCCTCTCTCTCTCTCTTTCTCTCTCGATAAACATAACCTATCCTAATCGATTCAAAAATGATTTCTTCGATGTCAAAAATATTCTCTCGTAACCGGTTTCGCGATGTTGGAAAACATAAAAATTACGCAGAAAAGACTAAAGACTGCGAGAGATACCGAGAGATGAGCGTGAGTAAGATACATAGATGGAGAGCGAGTGAGAGAGCGAGAGTGATAGTCAGGTAGCGAGGCAGAGATAGATAGCGACCCCTCAGAAACCCCGCAACCTTCCACCATTTTGGCTGACAGCACTCCTCCCCCAAAAAAAACGAAGATTCAACGGCGATTTGCGGGCATTTCCCCTTCTAAAAACGCTAGCAAAGAACTGGTGTGTATCTATGGAGCCGAAAGAAATCCCAGGGGTTAATATTTGTCCCGGCTAGATGGCTCCGAAAAAGGGGGCAGCACCCTTTTTCGGGGCCCGCTCACCACCAGTGAATAATCGTGTGTGTATGTGGTGTGGAAGGCTTGCTATGCGTGTATTTTGTCTCTCTCTCTATCTCTCTCTCTCTCTCCTCTCTCTTTCACTCACTCACCCACTCGCTCTGTTTCTCTAGCTATTTGTATGTCAGTCTGTCTGTCTGTTTGACAAGTGGATCGGCTGCCCCCTTTTGGTGGAAATGGGCGTCCGAATGGTCCTTCAACACTCGCAGCAGGAGCAATACTTGAAACTTTGCCTTGACGCGCCCGATGGTTGCTTTTTAGGGCCTTGTTGCGGAGCTCATGTATTTTGTTTTGTTAAAAGTTGAAAATGGCCAGCTCCTCAGCTTATAAGGTCAGGCTCCTCACTAATGTTACGTTTACACTCTCACCTATAGAGCATTCTCTCTAATTTTTTGCTCATGCTCAAGTGCTCATGCTCACTTTCAGCAGCGCTGCTCAGCTGTCAATACTTTGGCACCTCTGGTTTTTTCTAAAGCGTCAAGAAATTCCGGTCAAGACAGAACCGAACCGGTTGCGATGTAAGAATTTGTCGAGACCATGGCGAAACGAGGAGAGAAGAGAGAGAGAGAGAGAGAGAGAGAGAGAGAGGGAGAGAGAAAGCGAGAGATAGGGAGAGAGGAAGCGAGAGAGAGAGCGAGAGAGAGACAGAGAGAGAGAGAGAGAGAGAGAGAGAGAGAGACGAGGCCAAAATTTTTCCGGTTATCCGTTACGCGATATTATTTTTCGGGATGCCAAGATGTTGAACGTTTGCGGTCGGTTGAAATAGGTTTTTCTCTCGCCCTCTCGATCTCTGTCTCTTTCTCTCGTTCTCTCTCTTTCTTCCTCTTTCTTCTCATTTCTTATTTCTTGCCGAGCTCCTCCTCCGTTGCTTAAATTTCGTTCCAACGCAAATTTTTTCGCAGCCAGAAACTCCCGATCTCTAGCATGTGGCCGACCGGATATGCCTTTAGCTCTCCTCTCCTTGTGTCGTGTGTGTAGAGTCATAAAACAATAATCTAGACGACGGATCGCTTACAACTCCCCTGGGAGGAGGAGGGGAGAAGGAGGAGCCGAAACACCCGTCGGTTGAGTCGTCTAGGAGACCCAAGGAATTTCAAGTAAACGGATAGCCCTTGAATAGCAGGGCGGATATCCACTCCAAATCCGCGTGAGTAAGGCCGGTAATTAGGAGGGCTAATCCTTTCCTTGGTTCTCTTGGCTTCTCTCTCTCTCTCTCTTTTGCCCCCTCTCGCTCTCTCTTTCTCTATCTCACGCTCTCGCTCCCGTCTGATACTTCCTCAACGTTTTCGATGTGTTATAGTGTCGATTTTTGTTATAAAATGCCGGAAATGTTGTCCGAATTTTGGCAAATCTTTTTACTTCGTGAAATGCCGAGATCTAAAATGCCGACAGCCTGCATGTCGATAAAAAAATGCCGGCTAGTAAAAATGACGACACCCAAAAGTCGACAAAAGTGTTGTCGGTATTTTTTCTGTATCGGTATTTTGTCTTGGTATTCTGTTTTCGTAGGGCCGTTAGTTACCTCCTGCGTCTTATGGAATTCTCTGCCTCTTTCTCGGCTTCTTCGACCAGAAAAGCCACTCCCCGGCATTTCCGCATCGTTGGATTTTCCAAGGAATAGGGAAAAATAGGGAAATGCAAAGTAAAGCCCTACTCCATCCCGAATTTCTGTTATTTTCCAGTTTTCCATTGCATTTCCCGTTTTCGATTTAGTCACAAAGCCATCAGCAATACCCTTGACGGTTTCCAAACTTTTCAATTGCGTAATTTATTACAGCCCCGTTACTCCAATGGCCTTGGATCGCTAAAGTCCTTTTTTTATGTAATTTTTAGGTGCTAAAATTGCCTGACCTGCTTTATTTTCGGTGCTATTCCCTTATCGAGGGACCTAAGTTTCTTCCTTAAGCTCCAATTCCAGTCCCAAGCGTTTTTGACTGCATATTACTAAACGTAAAAAACGTTAAAAACTATTGTTTTTTCTATGGTAGATTTTCGCAAGATTTCAGCTTTACAAAGAAATCCCAAGGATTTACATTGTTTTGCCCGGTTAAATATGGCTAAATTTTGCTAAAAAAGCTATTAAAATATTTACTATTACAGTAATTGATCTTTTAACTTTTTTTTTAACTTTCCCTTGTTAGAGGAAGAATTCAGCCCCCGTTAATGCCACAGAACCTAATTTCTAGTCCCTTCTGCTCAAAAAACCCCCAAAATACGCGGTTTAATTAATTTTTCAAGATCCTAGTTTGAATTCTGAAGGGGTCGGTAGCCCCTTAGGGCCAAAAATATGGGCCCAATTAGTTGTGTGTGGGTCGTGGATGGCCATCTTAAGGCCCATATGCCCCCGGAGGGGCTTCTAATTTGGGTGGTGGCAGCCGGGGGCTACGCTTTTTACGGGTGTCGATAGTATGTAGTGGACAGGAAGATATACACACTAGTCAGAAACAGATAGAGAGAGAGAGAAAGAGAGAAAGAGAGAGATACTGAGCAACAATGCTTAATTAGAAGGCCGTCCTCCTCCCCCGTAGCTGCCCCCACCCATCTGTCACCAGCCTTTTGCCCGGAGTCTTCTTGGACCCGGTGGCGCAACCTAGCCACTCTGGGCCCTAAAGTCATTTTGGGCCGTTCTCCCGGCTAGGGCCAATATATACGCCCTGGGGCATTGAATTATGAGCATGAGTGCGAGAGCTTTTTCGGCATGCATACCTTGGTTGTTATTACTATACTACGACTTGCTAGCTAGACCTATCGGGTGTGTTTTGGTACTGTGCTGTTAACGGGGGGGGGGGAGGCGTGGAAGACTTCCCCCTAACTGTTAATAATAATTTATGTATTTTTATAGGGGTTTTGGTAGTTTTTGATTGCTATGAAGTAAAAAAAAACTGTTTTAAAGCCCTGAAGCTTTGAAAATTATGACGTTTTTCATACATTTGACAAAAATATAAGAATTTTTTTTTATGTTGTTCCATTTTTATATCTAAAACTGCCATAAAACGCTAAAAAATGGCTGATATGTCATAAAGCCGTACGAGATTGCCTGAAAAAAAAAATTGGTCCTCCCGTAATTTATGACCCCCGTTAACAGTACAGTACCCTTTTCCGTATCTCGACATCTTTTACAATTTATTTTCCATATCAATATTTTTTTTTACGAGAAATTTACCATTCCAGAAATGTTTTGGCTGTTATTCCGTGACTAATCGGACCCTATATGTTTTCTCCATGAATTCATAAGTAGCTTTTGTTGTGGATTCCCACAGAAAAGGGCGCCCATCTTTAGCTCGGCTCCATAAATTTTTAATTCCCGCTCCGAGGCACGCCCCTTTTTGGCACCTGCTCCTAGGGCTTTCGATTTTTGCATATTTCTTGAGATTTTTAAGATTTTTGGGAGCCGATTATAGGGCAATTGTCATTTTTTATATTTCTTGATTTTATTTACAAATTTTTAGGCCGAATTATGGCTTCCACGTTCCTTGAAGAGCGCTAAAATCGAAGCGACAAGTTGTTTAAATGACTAAACCAAATCTTTCCTATTATATATTTGCCTTCATAGTTCCTTTAAAAAAATAGGATCAAGGCAATAGTGGTATTTTACCAAGCATAGATTTGTCTTGCATGCTCCTTTAGTCCGTCGATATTGAGTTTGTTGATTCAACCCTTTTTCGCTATGGACTTGCCTTCGACGGTCCTTTAGGAGCAAGTCCCCTCATTCCCTGGTGGTCGCACAATAAATATTTTTGCGTGTCACTCGCGCCTTGTTACGCGGGCGCGCTGGCCACCAAAATCAGATGACCTCAAGTCGATTCCCGTAGAGGGACGGGAGTGTATCGGGTTGGCGGATCAGCGGGAGGAATGGCCGAAAAATGGCCATCCCTCATTCCAGCCTGATTTATTGGGGGCGCTTCGATTTGCTTGGCCGAACTCGTGTTTTGTGTAAAACCGCGGAATTTCATACCGTAATTCATTAAAATTCAAAATTGGCTAATTTTCTGAATTTACAAACCGAGCAAGCTAGCAAACACCCTTTAGGAAAGCCTAATTGGTCTAATTATGTGAAATAAAGTTAATTTCCATAACGCTTTTGATTTGTTTCGACTGCCTTAAAGGCAATCTAGCAGAGATCTTTGAGGAATCGTGGTACTGGACTCTTAGCGGGGGAGGGGCTAATTCTTAGTTTACTGCCTGCACCTGATCTGTTAATAATCTTGAATGTTTTTTAGTATTTTTTGATTGTTAACAAGTTCTAAAAAGATTTTAGCAAAAATTGCAAAATTGTAATCTTTTTTTACCGTTATTAGTAATTTTTCTAATTTTAATTGACGATTCCATATTCCCAATTTTCCTCCGGCCGAAACAAGTTTCCCTACGCCTCTAGAAGACCCCGTAAAGTTTTACGGTGTTTTTGGTGGAGGCCGTGGAAAGCGGGAGGAGCGGGTGTCAAGAGGAAATTTCGGAGCTCACCACGCCGGGCGCAACACTTAAAAGTTGTGTCTTCCGCGACATTTACTCACCCAATAGGCGGAGGCGGGATGGGGTGGGAAAGCGAGGAAACGGAGGAACTTGCTAATTTGCAGGGAAGACACTACCAGAAATCAGGGGTTTTGAGGCTCCCTGCAGGATTTCCAAAAGTTTATTTTCTACATTCCTTACTGCTCCCTTTAAATGTTTATTACGGTAGTTTAAAGGGACCGTGACAGACAAAAATTCCGAATCTTCAAATTTAAGGTAACTCTTTCTCTCGCTCGCTCTTTCTCTCGCTCTCGCTAAATACATTAGGCAGACTATGCTTCTGCGTTCTTTACGATGCAGATGAATCTCGGCACGCGGGGCTTGTTCTTGCTCTCCTTCCAGCTCGGGCTCAATCGCCCCGCTACGGAGCCATAGCGCGCCGATCCACTTTTTCCGCCCCAATCCAAATGACGACGCGGCTATCTAGACCCCATATGGTCTATAGGGGTGGGCGATTGGTACAACAGGATATGCTTGTTCGAGGCATGGCGTAGTTAGTAGTCAGTATGATACTGTGGTAATTACTAGGACCCCCTCCGCACCCCACAGCTCTTTATTTTCGATTATTATTATTATATGCAAATTAAGTAATGGACGCCAGGGGAAAACTTAATATTTTTCTTAAAGTTTTGTTACCTTAATTATTATATGTTATTTCGGTTTGCAAGCCTGTTTTTGTAAGCTCCTGAAGCTCATGAATTTCACTTAAAGGGTTTTTATTAACGCAACTAATATGCGAATTTTCTAAAAACTGCCTGGCAACTTTTAAGAAATTAAGATTAAACGGGAAATTTTTTAAAGCTGCTGAATTCGACTAAGCTTCGTTAGCTTCACACGATGAAACCGCTTGAATTTTGTAGCACCACAGATATTCAATTTAGATTTTAATGCATTGAATTTCTGATGTCTGCTCCATTTTGAAGCCAGGAATAGCCTAGTAAGCGTAGGTTGGACGCTTAAAGTTCTTCGAAGTCAGCTTATTGCCGGCACCCGCAAAGTTGCAAGAGCCAGCTAGCTTCCCATTTCTGCAAAAATTACCGCCCCCAATTTGGTCCAGTTATTTTGAGGCGTAGAGGGGGCGCGGGTTATTTGCGGGGCAGCTCCACGTGAATGCAAATTACAGGGTGCCACCGTCGCTTCCCCATTGCCTCGGATGGAAAATTCACTTCAGAGTGCTTCCTCCCACCCATTCTACGGTCTCTATTGTTCCCCCCATATGCCATTTTTGGGAGTGACGGCAGGGAATGTGAATAGTTACCTACAGGAAAACCCAATTTCCTGTGCCCATCCATCCGTCTAGTGCTGTATCTCGTACTCGGACTGCGGTCCGAAAAATCGTTCTACCGCCGTTTTTGCTATCAAAATTCCGTTAAGCTACAAACTACGGCCGTTTTTCCCTTTTTTACCACTCATGACTTTCCAAATTCGGCATTCCAACTTCCCAGTTACAAAAAAAGGCGATTTCCTTTGCTAGTCCGTCCGTCCATTGGTGTACGTCGTACACCGCAAAAACGCAGGATGCAACATCGTTAATCCTTTCGAATAGGTTCCCTCCCCCGCTAATCGCTTTGCTAAATTGCGTGTCCCCCACTTTTGGCATTGCCGTGGCCTTGAATTTGTCATTTACTTGGTTTTCCTGGCATTTACTTGTTTCTCGTGTTGGTATTTGTCGACCCGTCAAAATTCTGTTTTTTTTTCCTAAAGGTTTCGACCGTGAAATTTGGTTTTTTCTGGCTTTTTTCTACTCCCGATTCCGATACATTTCAACATACACCCTGTTCAAGACACCTTAAGATCTGGTTACCGTAGGCAGGGGCGTAGCCAGGAAAAAAATTGGGGGGGGGGGCCCAAAAAAATTTTTTCCGAAAAACTCAAAAAATTAACAAGAAAACAGCGCCGCAGGGAAAAATTTTTAGAAACAAGGCTATGTAATTCTACAAATAGCAGTAAAAACGTAAAAAAGTAGCGCCGCAGGCAACAAAATTTTTGAGAAAATAAAAATCATAAGGGTCCCCTTTTGAAATTTCGCCCCGGCCGATTTCGGGGCACCTTACGCTACGTCCCTGACCGTAGGTTACGCTAGCCAGCTAACTAGATCTAGCTACGCGACGCTACAGTTTACGAGCTTTTTTCCCGAATCAAAATTTAGCGTCGACTCAGCTTTTTCTTTCTATTTCTATTGACATACCCCGTTTTACGCAGAAAACCTCCTTTCCACTACAAATTACGCATCTTTCAGGCTCGATGGGCCCACCAAGACCCTTAATATTATTGCTGCCAATATTCTTCAATGGTATTCACGGTAAGCTCATATGAATTATTATTCGTCGAGTTTTTGGCCGATTTACGACTTAATCCGGCCCCGTTCCAAGCTCAGTTACAGTAGCCGGGGTTACGGTATATCTTGGTGAAGCTAGAAATGGTATCGTGAACCGTATTTTCCTTGTCCACTCCTACATGGTTTCATCGTTACTCCAACTTCTAAACCCCCTTTAAAGTGATCCGAACGGCCTGAATTGAGCCCAAATTAGACTCGGAACAGCGCGGGGTACACCCCCATTTTAAAGGAGTTGAAAACGGGATCCGGGGATGTGGGGAGGGTAATTTGTGATTGGCAAGATTGTCCCCCCAGTCCACCCCTTTCCGGATCTAACAACACCTATTAGGGGCCCGGGCAGGGTGGGAGTGGGGACTTCGAAATTTGAATAGTAGCAGGGGTGGAAAGTTTGGGATTTTAAAGGGAAGGTGACAGAAAATAGCGAGAGAGAGAGAGAGAGAGAGAGAGAGAGAGAGAGACCAGGACCTACTTTCCCATTTTTTGCCCCTTTTCCCCCCATTCAACCGTGAAACACAGAGGTGAGATGGGAACGGTAGGCAAAAATTTTACAAACACAACTTACAAATGAAAATTTTTAAAAAGTTAATTTTTTTTTTAAATTTTTTGGGGCCTTCAACACCCCCAAGTAACGCCCCCCCCAACTCTCACAAGAGCGATTGGCGGGTGGGGGAAATTTTTGCAAATTAAATCGTTTTCGCCTATCTCTCTCTCGCTCTCTCTCTCTCGCTTCCCTAAAAAACCCGATTTTCCACCCGGATCTACCTCGATCGGCCCCCGGCCCGGGGGGAAAACGAAAAGGAGGAAAAACCTTTCCTTTTGTTTGCTGTTTTTATAGTTTCCTGGAAGTCTGACAATCCGCAACGCTACCCTGGACGATGCCGGAAAATACTGGTGTCAAGAGGAGCCGAGCGGAACGAAGGGGGGGGTATATTTTGGGTTTAAAGGG
>JBBGBA010000318.1:0-67500 GCA_038088335.1 Mesorhabditis sp. LJ9110
GGGATATAGGTTGTAGAAACCGCTAAATCTCAGATTTGGTGAGAGAGAGAGAGAGAGAGAGAGACCAGCCGACTCACGAATGATATCGCTGTCGATACTCCCGATCCTGGTACTGCTGATTCCGGCGTTCGTAGTATTCGCGCCACGTTTTCGGCGGCCCCTTTTTCCTGAATTCGTCAAGTATGCTGTAAATGACCGAAAAAAAATATCAAAGCATCGTAAAAACAACAAGCATCAAAAACTAATAAAAAAACTTGTCAGAATTCACCTACCGTAACGATGAGCGATGGGACGGGGCGAACGCCTCGGTGTCGGGGGCCCTGAAGGAAAGGATTAGAGCGAGAGAGAAGGCGAGAGAGATAGAGAAAAAGAGGATAGAGACAGAGACAGAGAGAGAGAGAGAGAGCGAGATATACAGGGTGTCCCAATAAAAAAGGGCACGCTGGCATTTTGCCATTTCGAATCTGATCGATCTGAAATTTGGAACAGAGCTGCGGAAGGGAATTTAAAATGTTCACAGAAACTTTCAGCCCAATCGGTGCAGTAGTTTTCGAGTTATAGCAAAATACTGTTTTTCAACCCTTTTGATTCATTTTCTCGGCTCTTTTTGGACTTTGCATCAATTACCATCAATTTCGGCCCTAAATCCCTCATTCTTCTTAACATCGGGGATGATAACACCTTGCTAAAATTACTTAAACAACCTATTTCCAAGACGAACTTTACGAAATAAAAAATTTTCTGGGGTAAAAAAGGGTCGGCGCTTCATTTTTGCCATACATTCCAAGACTCAATTCCGACGATATCCAGCTTAAAAACGTACAATAAAGTTTGTTTTAGCGATAACTCGAAAACTACTGTACCGATCGAGGTGAAAGTTTCTGTGAACATTTTAAATTCCCTTCCGCAGCTCTGTTCCAAATTTCAGGTCGATCCGGTTTGAAATGACAAATAGCCAGCGTGACCTTTTTTATTGGGACACCCTGTATTTACGGTAGGATTTTACCTCGTTGCAATATCAGCAAACGGATCGTCGGCCTTTTCTGAAGAGCTCCGCGCTTCCGCCTGCCTCCCTCGGCACATTTCCAAATGCGGCTCGGCTCGGCATAGGTCGTCCTTTGGAATGTCGAGGAACCCCTGGCAGCTGATGGTGCCTGGACAATTCTAGCAATGAGGTCTGGACTAGGCTGTTAGCGGGGGGGTAGTGGTTTAGCGAAGTTCCGTGACAACAGAGGAATTTTGATCCGACCTACCTATCAACAGGCCGCATGCTAGAAATACCCAACTCATTTGCCAGTGCCAATTCCGCTTTCTTCGGTATTTTCGTGAGGCGCCGAGAGATTTCCCATGTGGGGCTGATGGCGAGTGTGTGGTGTGTTGTCTTTTGGAGTGTCGTGTAGTGTCTCTGGGTGGAAACCCGAACGATTTCTCTCTCTCTCTCTCTCTCTCTCTCTCTCTCTCTCTGTCTCTCCTCATAAATCTCGTCGCAGTTTCCCGCTGCCAAATCACATCTGTGTGTGATTGTTTTTTGAAGGTCACCTCTCATAATAACATACGAAAATGGAAACTAGCCGGCTAGCAGAGATCATTTGGGAATGGAAGGGGCAGGCTAGCAGAGATCATTTGGGAATGGAAGGGGCAGGCTAGCAGAGATCATTTGGGAATGGAAGGGGCAGGCTAGCAGAGATCATTTGGGAATGGAAGGGGCAGGCTAGCAGAGATCATTTGGGAATGGAAGGGGCAGGCTAGCAGAGATCATTTGGGAATGGAAGGGGCAGGCTAGCAGAGATCATTTGGGAATGGAAGGGGCAGGCTAGCAGAGATCATTTGGGAATGGAAGGGGCAGGCTAGCAGAGATCATTTGGGAATGGAAGGGGCAGGTAGCAGAGATCATTTGGGAATGGAAGGGGCAGGCTAGCAGAGATCATTTGGGAATGGAAGGGGCAGGCTAGCAGAGATCATTTGGGAATGGAAGGGGCAGGCTAGCAGAGATCATTTGGGAATGGAAGGGCAGGCTAGCAGAGATCATTTGGGAATGGAAGGGGCAGGCTAGCAGAGATCATTTGGGAATGGAAGGGGCAGGCTAGCGGAGATCATTTGGGAATGGAAGGGGCAGGCTAGCAGAGATCATTTGGGAATGGAAGGGGCAGGCTAGCAGAGATCATTTGGGAAAGGAAGGGCAGGCTAGCAGAGATCATTTGGGAAAGGAAGGGGCAGGCTAGCAGAGATCATTTGGGAATGGAAGGGGCAGGCTAGCAGGGATCATTTGGGAATGGAAGGGGCAGGCTAGCAGAGATCATTTGGGAATGGAAGGGGCAGGCTAGCAGAGATCATTTGGGAATGGAAGGGGCAGGCTAGCAGAGATCATTTGGGAATGGAAGGGCAGGCTAGCAGAGATCATTTGGGAATGGAAGGGCAAGCTAGCAGAGATCATTTGGGAAAGGAAGGGGCAGGCTAGCAGAGATCATTTGGGAATGGAAGGGCAGGCTAGCAGGGATCATTTGGGAAAGGAAGGGCAGGCTAGCAGAGATCATTTGGAGATGGAAGGGGGCGGCTAGCCACCCCACTAGCTCCCTCACTGACTCACCTCCACTAAATCGGCTTTTCGACCGTTTCCGGGTAAATTTGCATATGCCGATTTCAGCGAACCGTATCGTGCTTTCGTGCTATTCGGTGTCAACGAAATTTTGGGAACGATTTTTGTATGCATCATCGCTCTGCCCATTTTTTTTGAAGGCTGTCTGGCATTGTTGCCCCCGGACAGCTTTGTAAACATCGCCTCCAGCGCAATCGATTTGCCAGTTTCGTTCACCAAAATTTCTTCATTTTAACATCAGAACCTATTAAAACTGGAATATTTCTCCTCCTGGAAAATCGCCGAAAATCGGTTCTCGAGTTATCTTTTCATAAATGATTTTTCTTTACATAATTTTACCAATATTACCCAAGTGTTTTGGCCAATTTCCGGCGCGGCTAGACTATTTTCAAGCTTTTTTTGAGGTCAGGGAAACCGCAAAAAGTTGCTTTTCAAAGGGCCAGCGAGACACCGGCTGGCTGGTTGCCAGGTGACAACTGACACGCCACCCAAAAGCATATTTTTTCGGCCTGGAGTGGGCTACGAGACTAGCCGTCGTAGTATAGGCTTTTATTACAATCCCCAAATGTTCTCTGCTAACCTGCCCTTCCTCGTTCCTTTAGAGGGCTAGAAAATGCTAGAATCTACCCCTTCCATCGGCTAGATATAGACAGTTACGCGACACACCAAAGGATGCGTGCAACATTCGATTTTTGCCTCAGAGTACCTCGCTAAACTATCAAAAGAACGTGATTTAGCTTGTCGAACAGTTGTCTAGACCTAGTCGATGGAGGGGAGTAGATTCTCGCACCAACTAGTGCATTTAAAGCTGTGACAAATTTTTACAGATAATCCGGAAATTGACGTTTGCGTGTCCGTGTGCATATCCGCTGAATGAAGTGCACTCGTTAATTTTTATGGTGAGCAACGGAAAGAGAGCGAGATAGAGAGAGAGATAGAGAGACGAGAGAGAGCGAGAGAGAGAGAGAAAAAAAACGCTTAAAATACCTCAGGTCGGCCCTTCAATCGGCCTACTCTGCATCGGCATCATGCTCAACACGACCACTTGGCGACTGGCGCACGGCTGTGTTTTTAGGTTCGTCATTTTTGAAGGTTCCCAAATGATCTCTGCTAGCCTGCCGCTTTAGACACACAAAAACGCGGCATTCCTGGAAGACCATCTGCGTGTCGTGGGTGGAGGTGTTGGCGCAGGCATCGGTGGCGCCGATCGCCTGGCTGTTTGTGGTGTTTTTGGATGGAGGGTAGGTACTACTAATTTTTTACTCTCTGTCTATCGCGCCCGGTCTCTCTCTCTCTCTTCTTCGCTCTTTCTATGTATCTCTCACTCTCTCTTTCTCTCTCCACACGCGATATAGATCTCTAGATTTTCTCTCGAGTTCTCTAGATCTCTCTCTTCTCTCTCTCTCCCTCCCTCTCTCTCTTTCTCTCTCTCTCTCTCTCTCTCTCTCTGTTTTTTCCTTTCTCTCTCTATCACTCTCGCTCTTAACGAGACAGCGACAGTAAAAACTTTAGGTATTACACCTGCTACCGGGCCGCCGGATTCTGCCTGATGGAAAAAGCGGTGCAATGTCAGAATCAGACCGTTTTGGAGTTTTACAAATCGAGCCCTGGCTACGGTCAGATGAGTGAAGATGGAAAGGTGCGAGACGAGCGAGAGAAAGCGGGAGAGAGAGAGAGAGCGAGAGAGAGACATCCTTCCCCTTCCAGTTCTGCCCAGAATGCATCTGCCACATGCGGCCCACCGACACCCTCTATCTTGAAGCCCAATCCCAAATTATCGCCTTCATGATCTTGATCGTCTACGGCACGGCCGCCTTTCTTGGTGAGTATGCAACACTAGGGCCGACTAGCAGTGATCATTGTGGAACACCGCCCGATTTTCAGCGCTTTGTTCGATTCGGATGTGCGACAAGTACACGATGGTCCAGCGGCAGTACGTGGAGATGTACAAGAACGAGGAAAAGCGCAATTTTGATACGGTGGCAAAGGTGAGAGGGGCAGGCCAGCAGAGATCATTTGGGAATGGAAGGGGCAGGCTAGCAGAGATCATTTGGGAATGGAAGGGGCAGGCTAGCAGAGATCATTTGGGAATGGAAGGGGCAGGCTAGCAGAGATATTTGGGAAGGTGGGAATGGAGGGCAGGCTAGCAGAGATTTTGGGAATGGAAGGGGCAGGCTAGCAGAGATATTTTTCAGGAATTCGCCACGCAGCTATCCGAAGCGAACGCGCGGGCCTTCTTCGCGCACGAGGCTTGGGACAAGAAGGACTGGGATTGGGTGTCCGGCGTACCGGAAATAAGCAACCCCATGTTTGCCAGGTTCGTAGCTTTTAAAGGGACCGGGAAGTACCAGAATCGACCACTTCCACCGACTAGGTCGAGACAGCTACGCGAAACATCAAATCCGTACGCCTGTCCGCCAGAGTTTTACCCATATTGAATGCCCCGACGGGTCCTGAAGATGAGAGTTTCATGTCTGTTTGCTTGTCGCATAGCTGTCTAGACCTAGTCGACTTAACAGGGTGGACTCCGCGCTTCCTGGCCCCGTTAAATGTATCGAAAGGGAGGATATATAGCCATATTTAGGTTAAAATTGATCGCGTCAGAAAAATCGTTGCGCCGCTACTTCACTCCACTACAATTGTGGACGGAGGAAAAGGTAAAAATCTTTACATTCGTTCCATAAAAAATACTTCAAAAATAAAATTTCCAGGGCTACCAAATCCTGCGGCCCGACATTGCCGGCAACATGGCCGTCAGGCTCGCGAATATGGAGCAGGGAGAGTTGAAGAGGGAATAAATTCTGGCCAATTCCCAAATGATCTCTGCTAGCATGCCCACAAAAAATCCCGAAATGAATCCCCAAGCATCTCTGATAGCCTGCCCTTATTGTGATTTTGAATTTTGAAGTTGCCTTCCTAAATCCTGCCCTGTGCTACTATAAACCTACAAAAACGGGTCACCTTCAGCAAAATTTTCGACTTTTCGACTGTGATGGTTTTGAAATGTTATACTTTCTGAATAAATGGTTCGTCAAAGCATATCTGCTAGCCTGCCCCTTCCATTCCCAAATGATCTCTGCTAGCCTGCCCCTTCCATTCCCAAATGATCTAAACTCTGTGCTAGCCTGCCCCTTCCATTCCCAAATGATCTCTGCTAGCCTGCCCCTTCCATTCCCAAATGATCTCTGCTAGCTTGCCCCCGATCGCATTGCCCTTTTCATCGGCTTCCCTTCAATACAGACAGTGTCAACAGGGAGCGTCGCGTCGTCGTGCTCGCGCCGCCAATCAAAGGGGTCCGGGAAAACACGCGGAAAATAGAAATTGTGGCTTGAAGTGGCTCGTTCCAGGCAACGAGGTCCAACAATTCATCTCTCTCCCACTCTTTCGCTGACTTCGTGCGCCGCAAAATTCCGACCCCAGGAGTTCGCCGGGTAGAATTTGACGTGAAATCGCTAAACCGTGCTCCGATTACAGTATGCAGCCGAAGATTAGTGGGGTAAGTTTGCAAAAAAACGGGTTTTGAACGACGGTTGCTCCAGGTTTTCTTTCCTTATTTTTAAAGGGCTTGGAAAGCATGGCTATGCATTTTCTTCTTGCCGAATCCCTAAGGATGTAGTTTTGGGAAAACGCCAACATCCCGATAAAAATCTCGAAGCCAAAATCCCGACAGCGAGAAACCCCAGTTTTTAATACCATTTATAGGTAAAACGACCGGAAATATCACATCTTGGTTGTCGGGATTTTGGCTGTCGGGATTTTGGCCTGTCGGGATTTTAGCTGTCCGGATTTTGGCTGTCGAGATTTCGGGTGTCGGGATTTTGGCGTTTTCACCGTTAAAATCTGTTGTAAATCCATACCCAACAGTCCATAATCATGCCTTGCCAGTCCCTTTAAAACCAACGGCCATCCACCCGAGTTGGTATATTTGTTGTGTGCCGGGGCTTCTTGGCAGGTCAGGAGGCGCGGCTTTTCGGTAAATAGATCGCTGAAAGTGATTGGGGGGAGAGCATTTTCCGACGGCTTCAAACCGCCGCCTGGAAATTCGGGCAAACGAACGGGCTGCAAGCCGTAATTCGAGCCTCGCTGAACGCCGGCTATTAATGCGGATCTTTGCGAATGGGGCCGGTGCTGCGAAGGTGGAGGTGAGGGATTTAGCAATTTTTATCTTGCGCTTTCTCTCTTGCTCCCTCTCTCTCTCTCTCTCTCTCTCTCTCGCTCTCTCTCTCTCTTTCTATCTATCTCTCTCTCCTAGCATTTTTGCACTATATTTTTAGAAAATTCCCATTCCACAAAGCGTACCTGCTAGCTAGCGCCCTCAATTCCTCAAGGATCCCTGCTAGCTTACCAGATACGAAATCCTCAACAATCTCTGCTAGCCTAACGGCGGCTTGCATTCCCAAAGGATCCATGCTAGATGGCCCCGGAATCTTATGAAACTCAGCTCGTCTTTGCTCTCTGCTAGCCTACCCCTTCAATTTCTAAATTACCTCTGCTAGTCTGCCCCCTTGCCTTAATGATCTCTGCAAGCACCACGGCGCTCGTATCGCACGGGGTTCCGGGTCCCGCCACGAAAAATCGGGCAGAGCTGTGGCAGAGGGGTACGGTTCGGGTCTCGTTCCGGGACCGTCGCTCTCTCTCGCTGTCTCTCTCTCTCTAGCTCTCTATCCCTCTCTCTCACTCTCGCCCGAGGGCCAAATACCCCCTCCGATCGCCCCTTCCCCCCGGAAAACAAAGGCCATTCTGGTGCGCGGTCAAATCGGGGGCCCGCCACCACTCCGAAACGCTCCGAAATTGCAATGGAGCCGTTTCGATTTTTGAGTGTTTGACTCTACTATCACTCTCCCTGAGACGGTTTCGCCGATTGCTTAAATCGAAGAAACTTGTCAATCGGACCGTATTTTTAGGTCTGCCGTCACTCCTTTCGGTCTCTCTCTCTCTCTCTCTCTCTCTCTCTCTTACGCGCTCTCTCACTGGAGCTCGCTCCCGATGTATCCTTGCATTTCTTGAGGATCCCTGCTAGCTTGCCCGGCAACTTCCGTCAAGCACCTCTGCTAGCCTGCCCTACTTGGTTCCTCAACGAGCCTGCGCTCTACCCGTCCCGCAAATGCCCTCTGCTAGCCTGCCCAAATTTTGCAACTTAAACGATTAACTGTCAATGTCCCCTTAGAAACCTTGTCGAGGGTGTTTCAGTGTCCTTTTTCATCCTCGCAACGCCTGGGGGCATTTATCGCAGCTTTTCTACGTCTCTCGCTCTCTCTCTCTCTTTCTCTCTCTCTCTCTCTCTCTCTCTCTCTCCACCTGTCCCAAACCCGTTTTTGGGGTTGCTGTTCCGTCGGTACAGAATACTTCCCCCACCTAGCCAGATCTGGAAACCCTTGCCTTTCAGCGCCCACCTGGCTTGACGGGTGGGCTGGTTTTTTGGGGTGGATCTGGGTAGGCTAGCAGAGATTGTTTAGGAAATGGTATTTAGGTTTTGGTTTTCCCAAATGACCTCTGCTAGCTTGCCTCTAAAGAACGCCAAAGTTCCGCAACGCTCCCCTCTGGACGGCGTGGATCCTTTGAAGGAGGGGGGCCACTCGAGATGGCGAAAAACAGCCTTGATCCACTTCGACCCCCACCAAAAATGCGGTCGGAACGCGACTGTAGCCAATTGGAAGAAGTCGTTGGCACTTCAGGAAGTCTCTTTCTGCCTGTCTCTCTCTCTCTCTCTCGCTCTCTCTCTCCCTTACCCATTGTTTCCCCTCCATTTCAACCCGGCTCGATTGTGCGCAATTTTGCATAAATTGGCGGGCGGAGGCTCCGATTTGGGACTGTCAACAGTGGGAGCCAGTGTCAAATATTTGGGTGGTTCCTCTTTTATTTGTTCTATTGCATATACTATTCAAATATTGAGGCTGATTTCCGGAATTTGTAATGAGACGGAAGCGAATTTACCGTAGCCGCTTCAAATGATCACTGCTAGCCTGCCTCTTCCATTCCTAAATGATCTCTGCCAGCCTGCTCCTTCGCTTCCTAAACGATCTCTGCCAGCTTGCCGACATGCCATTGGCAGGCTTGCAGTTATTCTTGTGGAAATTTATTTGTCTGTTGGCAAACGAGCAGAGGTTTTTTGCGGCAACTCCTGATTTCCGGAGGGAGGCTAGCAGAGATTCTTTGGGGGAACGTTAGGAACCAGATAACCTCTTTCTCTCTCTGTCTCTCACTCTCTCTCTCTCTCTCTCTCTCTCCCACTCTCGCTCTCTCTCCCCTTTATCAGCCAAAAATGGCAAACCAGCAGGGATTTTTGGGAAAATCCCCCGGCCATCCCTAGCGCCAATACCAATGACAGTGAGCCCGAAAAAACCAGTTTTCCCGGTGGTTTTTTGAGGGTGAGCCTTGTGTGCGCGGATTATCTGCATGCGGATAATAAACCACCCTGAACTGGCCGATACGTCGTTTGGAGCCCCCCGGAAAATACCATACACCCCAAAAAAAACTAGGCCATTCGCCGGGTGTCACTAAAACATTTTTGGTCGCCGCGTGATAACATGAAATTCGCCTGGCATCGACTGTACGAATATGATGAGGACGAGGTAGGGGAGTTCAGGGGTTTTTTGGGAATCCTCATTTAGTTTGCCTGGAACCAAATTCTTCAAAAATCTCCGCTAGCTTGCCTGGAGACTCTTCCTGTCATCGCCCCGTTCAAAATCAACAAAAATTCCTCAAGGATATCTGCAAGGTGATCCCTCGATGTTAATCTCCCTTTAAAACTCCCCAGAATTCCTCAAGCATCTCTGCTGGCTCGCCAGCGACTTTTCCGGAAGGCCCCTTTCAAATATGTAATACTCCCTCAAGGATCTCTGCCGGTTGGCGGTGCAGATATGGATGGCACGCTCCCTTTAAAGAGCATGTTCCTGAAGGATCTCCGCTAGCTTGCCTGGAGCCGCTTCCTGTCTCCATCTCTTTAAAATGGACAAAAAATCCTCGAAAATTTCTGCTAGCTTGCCCGGAATTAATGTATTCTCCACTAAGCGCCCCAATTCTCCAAGGATCTCTGCTGGCTGGCCCAAAGCTGTCTGTCACACCCCCTTTAGAACGCAGTTTGGATCGAATTTTCACCGTTTTTCGAGTTTAACATTGCGCGGATGGATTTTGGACCATCACACTCCACCATTCTGTCTTCCGCGGTCCTTGAAAGGCGCAAAAAGTGTGGCGCCCCGGAAAGTGGTGCGGCCGGGTGCCGCGGGCTGGATGTACGTGACACTCCGCTCCGGACAGGGTGTCCGCGTGCGATGTTGACATGTTGTCGCGACAAGGGCTTGTTGCGGAAAGGCCTCGATCTGCCTTTTTACCGTAACTCTGGATGCTAGGAATTTTTATAATGAGACCAGGAAGCACGAAATTTACCCAGGCTGTCGGCTAGGCCTAGACAGCTACGCGATGCGCCAAAAGCCACTAGCAGGAACGTTTGGGCCCGATTAATCGCAACTTTTGCAAGCTTTAAGGGGTTTTGCGACAGTTCCAAAAAGTCTCTGCTAGCAGTCCAGTTTTTATAGGGGGCTATGAAGGGTGACAATCGACCTCTTCAATCCACCAGATCTAGACATCCACCCGCGACACCAAAATATGCTAGAAAGCCCGCTTGGACCTCTCGTGCAGCCGACAAATTTCTAAGCCTTGAAAATCTGATTGCGACGTATTTTGGCGCCTCGCGTAGCTTTATAGACCCAGTCGATCGAAGGGGTCGATTTTCCGCGCTTCCCGGTCCCTTTAAACCTGGATTTTAGTCTTTACGTCGTTTTCTCGCCTTACCAATCCCTTTAACAAGCATTCCGCAACCCGAGCAAGTCATTAGACAAATTTCCGAGTCACTACAAATTCCAGTTTACATCTGCCTCGGGTTTTTGATAGTTTTCGCTTCCTCCGCATGCATATTTGTATCGGACGTCACCTTAGTGTGTAGGTAGAGCGAGAGAGAGAGAGAGAGAAAGAGAGAAAGAGCGACAGAGCGATGTGTCATCCAGGGGTAAGCCGCGCGCTCCGGATCCTGACGGGTCCCGTTGTTTCGGTACGTCACCTGGCAAAGCCGGGTGACGTCTTCTCCTTAAAATTCTCTAAAATCTGCTTGTCTGCCTTGATTAAAGGGCAGGCTAGCAGAGATTCTTTGAGGCGGTAGCTTACAAACACGGTGTTTTAAGAAAAAGCGAGAGAGAGAGAAAGAGAGAGAGAGAGAGAGAGAGAGAGAGAGAGAGGCAATGCGAGAGAGACCGACAGTCCCACTTCTCCCAAAAAATCGAGTGTTATGCCGATGTGTTGTGTGTGTCACCTCCCCCAAAAAATGAGTCCCGGCACGGCGCGCCGTGGCGGGCCCCTTTTTGGCGTCCCGGATTCCGGGACAGTCCGCGTGGACGGGTGGTGTCGAATGGAAAAGGGGGAAAAGAGGAGGGAGGGTGGAGAAGAAGAAGACTGGTCCACGTCCACCCATCCAGACCCACTCGACCACCACTTCCCAAACATCCCCCCCCCCACCCCCCTGGGGAGCCACTTCTATCCAGGGGGGTGGCACCGCTGCCAAAATAGCATGGCATTTTGGCGGGGCGATGTCGACTTTTTGGGGGTTACTGTAGCTCGGTTTTGTCTTTACTGGCCCCTTTAGAGATCCGTTTCTTCCTGGACAGTATTTTGCAGTTTTTGATGGCTTGAATTGGGGCGTCAGTAGCCCTTTAAAACAAGGTTTTGCCTTTTTCACGGTTTTCGTTCAGATTTAGTTTGAAATCCCTAGGCCGAATGGCCTTTTCAGAGCGCGTTTTTACGGTTTTTTCGCTTTAGGGGTTCTTTAAAACAGCGAATTTCGCTATATATCTCTCGCGCGCTCTCTCTCTCTCTCTCTCTCTCTCTCTCTCGCTTTCTCCCGCTTTCTCCCTATCTCGCTTTTTTATCACCCTTATCATGAAAAAATTTCCGAAACGCCCCCCGAAATAGATGCGGATGCGGCGCGGAGAGCAGAAATCGGGCGCGCGGAGCGCCCGCGCACTCGACGCGCGCCGGTTGCCGTGTGCCCCGAGGGCCCGTCTCTCTCTCTCTCCCTCTCTCTCCTCGACGCACGCGATCGCGCAAATCAGCAGTTCAGAAGAGCTCGCACATCCGGTCATTCACAACCTCGGATAAATTTTGATTTTCCAATTTCCCCAAATGGCCTCTGCTAGCCTGCCTCCTCCATTCTCAAATTCTCTCTGCTGGCTGCCCCTTCCCTTCCCGAAACGTTTTCCGTTGCATTACTTTTGTCAAAAAAACAAAAACCCGGTGTGCAGATTGGGCGAACGGGGAGTAGGTAGGGTGTGGAGGGGATTGGCTGTCAGGATTCCGGTTTCCACCTGTTTGTGTTTCTGTCCACTTTCGCATGCATACAGCCACGCTGAGAGGGAGAGATAGAGACAGACGTGCACACCCAAAATTACCGTACGGATCGGGGGAGCGGATTTTTTGGTGTGCGACGCCAAAATTGCCTGTTCTCACCGGACCGTTCCCAGGGTGTACGACGTACACCTCTGGCAACGGTCAGCGTTGGGGGAAGGTGGAGGTGGATGTTTTGGGGGATTAAAGGGACCGTGAAGGCTAGCAGAGATCATTTGGGAATGGAAGGGGCAGGCTAGCAGAGATCATTTGGGAATGGAAGGGGCAGGCTAGCAGATATCATTTAGGAATGCAAGGGGCAGGCTAGCGGAGATCATTTGGGAATGGAAGGGGCAGGCTAGCAGATATCATTTGGAATGGAAGGGCAGGCAGCAGAATCATTTGGGAATGAAGGGGAGGCTAGCGAGATCATTTGGGAATGGAAGGGGCAGGCTAGCAGAGATCATTTAGGAATGGAAGGGGCAGGCTAGCGGAGATCATTTGGGAATGGAAGGCAGACTAGCAGAGATCATTTGGGAATGGAAGGGGCAGGCCAGCAGAGATCATTTGGGAATGGAAGGCAGACTAGCAGAGATCATTTGGGAATGGAAGGGGCAGGCTAGCAGAGATCATTTGGGAATGGAAGGGGCAGGCTAGCAGAGATCATTTAGGAATGGAAGAAGCAGGCGAGCAGAAATCATTTGGGAATGGAAGGGCAGACTAGCAGAGATCATTTGGGAATGGAAGGGCCAGGCTAGCAGAGATCATTTGGGAATGGAAGGGGCAGGCCAGCAGAGATCATTTGGGAATGGAAGGGGCAGACTAGCAGAGATCATTTGGGAATGGAAGGGCAGGCTAGCAGAGATCATTTGGGAATGGAAGGCAGGCAGCTAGCAGAGATCATTTAGGAATGGAAGAAGCAGGCGAGCAGAAATCATTTGGGAATGGAAGGGGCAGACTAGCAGAGATCCTTTATAATTTTCTCAACTCTCCACTACCTTCAAAGCCTTTCAGTCCATAGTATCGCTTTGGAATAGCCGATCACCCCCTCACGAGCGCTGTATAGATACATTGAGTGACTTTTCCAATCTGCCCAACCTCCAGCTGGGGGCCCTCAATTTTTGGAAATTCGCGAATATTGACTGGGCCAATCTCACCCCCGGTCTATCCATCAAAATCCACGTCCTGGACCCGGGATATTCGATGAAATACATGCTGCTGAATTTTGGGAGCCCGAAAAAGGAGGTAATTGGGGTCTTAGGGGGGCTAGTGAGTGACAGGAAGCCTAAAAGCTTAAGCCTAAGCCTAAGCCTAAGCCTAAATCTAAGCCGAAGCCCAAACCTAAGCCAAGCCACAGCGTTAGTTTAGGCTTAATTATCAGCCTAAGCCGAAGCCCAAGCCTAAGCACTAAATGCGACTTCTCTGTTAGTGCGTAGTTGTCTAGACCTAGTCGATTGAAGGGGGTTGATTCTACTGTTTCCATGTACCTTTCAGGAGCCAGTAACTCGAAAAATCTGGCGTTTTCCGCTGTAAAATCCCCGTTTCCTTTTTTTTCTACCTTCCCGTCCCTTCAAACCCAAAAATCCCGACCCCTTCGGCTTGTGTCGATAGTATTGTATCGTACGGGGCGGCAAAAATGAGGGGTTGACCTTGTCGGGAGCGCGCCCCATTCGCCCCCAACCAGTTCCCATAAGTGGATTCGGATGCTCCTGACGTGCGTCTCTCTATCTCTCTCTCTCTCTCTCACTCGCCTTAACCTTCATTTTATTCGGCGCGGGACCACCGGGGGGTCAGCGCTGGCACTCGTACCGTAATTTTCAGCGGATTCTCAAAAAAATTGTGTTTTAAAGGGTCGTTGAAGCCAAGGAGGCTTCTTTAAGGACGGACTTGAGCCTCCAAAATAATATCTGCTAGCCTGGCCCTTCCATTCCCAAACGATCTCTGCTCACTTTCCTTAGGTTTCTCGCTGGTTTCGGCTTGAATTCTACGATTTATAATGGGTCTCTGCTAGGCTGCTCTCTCTGTCTCTTCTCTCTCTCTCTCGCCCGGTCATCGGTTTCTATACGAAATCGGTTAATGCGATCATTCCATTGTTTTCCTTTCCCTCACTCGCTGATGTTTTGCCGATGTTTCTGACCACAGGGGCAGCTTTTATCAGTCAACCAGTCACTTTCCACCCGAACACCCTCAAAGATCTCTGCTAGCCTGCCCGTGTTGTCCCAATCAATCCACATGGATCCCTGCTAGCTTGCCATCACGCTTGCTTCTTCTAGATGTCATCATCCCTTTAGAACGCGATTTTCTCACGAAAATTTATATAAGAGCTATGACCATTCATTTAAGGATTATTTAAATTGTTGTATTATTTTTTCAATCACATTATTATATATAAATATTTAATCAAAATTTGCAGGTGCATCAACCGCGGATGAAGGTGTTTACCGTGGGCCTCGACGACAAGGAGAAGGCCAAGAGCCTCGATGAAAAGGTGAGCGCCGTAATTGTTGAGTTTTGAAGGAAAAATGTATTTATCAATTATCTAATTTAATTTAATTTAATTTAATAAGTCATTATAAAATTTAGGGCATTAATACCAAAAATTTTCAGCTTGAAACCGGCTCGCTGGCGTCGAGCAGCTGCTCGGAGCCGCCGCTGAAGCCGGCCGCACAGCTGCCGGTGGCCACGCAGAAGAAGTGCAGAAGGAGTCCATTTAAGGTTGGTAGGGATAGAGAGCGAGAGAGAGAGGGAGAGAGAGAGAGAGAAAGAGAGAGAGAGTGAGTGACTTTCTTAACACCGTGATCCTCAGGGTTGCCTCGCATGCATCGCCGTCGTGTTCTGCGTGCTGCTAGCCGCCGTCGTGCTGTCAGAATTGGCGTACGCTCGGCATCGCGACGACCAATTTCTGCGTCTGAAGTGGGCCGAGCTGAAGCAGCGCATGATCGGGCTGGACTTGTTGAGGGAGTCGCAGCTTCAGGCACAGCAAGCAGCGTTTGCGGCCGCACAAAAATCGGCGCAGGTTGGTACAAGTTTTCTCAAATAATCTCTGCTAGCATGCCCCCTCCATTCCCAAATGATCTCTGCTAGCCTAACCTCCTTTTCAGGGGCTGAACAACGACCAACCGCCCGAGGTTATCGACGAGCGCTTGGCCTTCTCCAAGCGGCTGGAGAATGGGCACGAGTAAGTTAGAGAGAGAGCGAGAGAGAGAGAGAGAGAGAGAGAGAGAGAGAAAAGAGAGAGAGAGCGCAAAAAATCAAGGATTCTTGCAATTTTCAGTCAGCAACCCCTTCACCAGGTCGACAACTCGGTAGAATCCTCGAAGGAAGTCGATGGAGTAAGTTTTCGGCCGGCAGTTGCTTTGCTCGTGCTCGAAAAAGGCCTTTGCAACACGAGAATCGACCCCTTTCATCGACTAGTCTAGATGTACGGCACGCCAAAACACGAAACAGTTATGCGTGATTTGGCGTGTCGCGTAGCTGTCTAGACCTAGTCCATACAACGAGTCGATTTTTACACTTGCTAGTACCTTTAAACCTAAAAGCCGTTTCAGGACATGCGCCTCGCCTTCCTCAAAGCGATCCTCCAGAAGCTGAAGGCCGCCGCGACTGATGGAGCCCTCCCGGGACCCGTTCATGTAAGGGGCAGGCTAGCATTGTTCACTGGGGAAACGAGCGCTTTTGGGGGCAGGCTAGCAGGGATGCTGAGGGAAAATGAACGTAGAATTTGGTTTTAGGTGTCGGTGCTGGAGATCAAGAAGCAGCCGCTGATTGGGGAGACCGAGGATGATCTGGAGGAGGTGAGAGAGAGACAGAGAGAGAGACAGAGAGAGACAGAGAGAATGAGAGAAAGATAGTGAGAGAGAGCAATTTTTGAACTGTTCCTTTAGATGCCCCAAAATATGGCGGACGGATTCGGTGAATGGGCCGCACCGTCACCATTTGGAAATGGCGACTGGCAAGAGCCTTCGGAGGGGTACGGTGGCCGCTATAGCATCGAAATTAGCGTTTTTAGACGCCAGTTCGATCGCTTCTCGTGGCGCGACAGATTCCCGCAACAACAACAACAGCAGCAGCAACAGATTGAGGTAGGGAGAAAAGAGAGAAAGACAGAGAGTGAAAGTGTGAGGGAAAAAGAGAGAAAGGCAGAGAGAGAGAGAGAGAGAGAGAGAGAGAAAGAGAGAGAGGAAGCGTAATTTTTATTTTCCAGAATTCCGGGGAGGGACAGCCGTGGATGTTCAACGACGACGGCCAGGCCGATGCCCCCGAACGCCCGCAGCTCCGCATCACGCATCACTTCGATAAGGTATGAATTTCCGTCTTAATGGGACCAGGCAGGATCAGATTCCTCAAAGATCTCTGCTATCCCATGGCGGGAAATTGGTTTTAAAGGGGCTGGAAACCTAGAAATTCCTAAAAATTCTCTGCTAGCTATTCAGATATTCAGATCTTTAATGATCTGCTACTAGATATTCAGATCTTTAATGAACCCGTACGCCCTGATTTTCCCAAGGTTATCTGCAAGACAACTCGATAGCAAGAAAACCGATTTTAAAGGGAACCACAGATCGGCAATTCCCCAAAGCTCTCCGCTAGCCTGCCCACGCGTTTGAAAGCGCGTTTTTTTCAGGAAAACCCAATGATGCCCGGACGCATCGTCACCGAACTTTATGGAGATGACGCCTCGGAGGTCAGTTTTCAAGGATCCCGTTTTTAAATGGACTCAAAGGTGCCGAAATCGACCCTTTCAACCACTAGGTATAGACAGCCTAGTGGTTACGCAACGCGCCAAAACACTCCTGGTTAATGAACAAAAGGTCCGGCTCTAAAGGCCTTTTTGGCGCGTTCTATCGTTGTCCAGATCTAGCCGAAAGAGGGGGGCCGATTTAGACATTTTTAGATCCCTTAAACCCCTAAAAATTCGGTTTATAAAAAGATTTTCAGTTCGTCAAAAGCTTCATGAACGCGCGCCGGCCCGACCTGATGCAGGTAAGAAAGTTTGCAGCTTTACAGGGGGACTTTCAGTATTTCTAAAAAGCCGGAAAGGTCCGCAATTCGACCCCTTGGATCGACTAGGTCCAGACAAATACGCACAGACGAAAGTATTTCGGCTCACGTTTGAGTAAAAATTAGATACTGTGGACAGATATTGGCGTGTGGCGTAGCTGTCTAGACCTAGTCGATCGAGGGGGTGAATCGCGGGCTTGCAAGTCCCTTTAAAATAACGTTTTGCAGCAGCCGTCCGACTTTGCGCAGCCGATGATGGGAGGTCAGCCGCAGCCGTGGATGGGACAGCCGATGATGCAGGTGGAAGAGAGAGAGAGAGAGAGAGAGAGAGAGAGAGAGAGAGAGAGAGAGAGAGAGAGAGAGAGAGAGAGAGAGCAGGAGAGTAAGAGAGAGCAGGAGAGTAAGAGAGAGATATAGAGAGAGATAGAAAGAGAGAGAGAGTGAGAGAGGGCGATACAGAACCAGATACTTTCTTTTCAGCAACCCACCCAGCAGCAGCAGCGCTTCGCCGCCGAATTCGGCCAGAATTTCGGGACAAACTTTGGCCTGAACTGGGAGCGAGCCCAGGGCTTCGGGCAGCAGCCGCAACAACCACAGTGGTTCCAGCAACAGCAGCAGCAACAACAGCCGGTAAGTTGGAGTCGCGCGTAACTGGTTTTAACGGGCAAGGGATGGCAAGGCTATGGATTTTGCGAAAAATTGCAGGGAGGTAGAGAGTGAGAGGGAGAGGGAGAGAGAGAGAGACAGAGAGAGAGAGGGAGAGAGAGAGAGACAGAGAGAGAGAGAGAGAGAGAGAGAAAGCGAGAAATGCGTACGGCAAAATAAACTAATACTAGCGATCGTGGATTGCCGGTTCCCTTAAAGGGGAAAAGTCTTGTTAGAGCTTTAGCGCACTAATGTCACCCAGGGCAGGCTAGCAGGGATTCATGGGGAAACGGCTTTAATGAGAGGATTTTTTAGCAGCAGCCGCAGCAACCGATGAACGCCTGGGAGCAGTGGCAGAACCAGTGGCAGCAACCACAGATGCCCCAGCCTCAGGTGAGTCTCTCTCGCTCTCTCTCTCTCTTTCTCTCTCTCTCTCCATCGCTTTTTCTCCGGCTAACCGTGAACTTTCAGATGCCCGACCAGGCGCAACCAGCCGACGCCGCCCAGATGCCGTGGTACCACAACTGGATCCAGGAGAACAAGGTACCGTAATTAAAGCAAAAATAGACGTCCAGTTACGGTAGTCCGGGCATCTTTAAGGGGATAAAAAAGCGGGGAATACATTTTACGTAGTAGAATTTGATTTGGGTTTGCTCTAACCCACAAAAATTTAGCCCTCCAGAATTTGCGTATTTAGGAGTCGGCCTAGCCCGCGTGCTCCACCTGTACACAAATAATTTATTTTACAAAAATTCCTTAGTTTTCATTTTTTGGGCGATCGGAATAAATAGTGTTGGAATTTTTGTGGAAACTGGACTACACTGTAGGCACTACAGTAATCAAAAAAACCGCAAAACAAAAAAAATTTTTTAGAAAGTTTCGAGCCGCTCCCATGAACGGCCAATTCGTTGTAGTTTAGAGTTTGGGCATGTAGTTTCGAGCTTTTGAAGGGAGGGGAGGGGGATAAGCTGGCTTATGCAAGTGACCCATTTTTGAGCGGGAGAGAAAGAGAGAGCGAGAGAAAGAGAGAGGGAGGGAGAGCGAGAGAGAAAGAATAAACTCGTTTTTTTCAGCCCCCACAGCCGGCCATCGTGCCCGACGCCGCCGAAGCGAAGCGCATCGACGCCGACGAGCAGCCGGCCCGCTTCACTGATCTGAACGAGGAGGACCAGGGCGACGATGGATTTGAGCAGAAGGTACGGTCATTTAGCTGGTAGATGATCCAAGGTGCAAAAACGCTGGCTCTCTTAGCTGTCTAGACCTAGTCGTCGGAAGGGGTCGATCCACACGTGTACCAGTCCCCTTAAAAGCCGACTTGTAGGAGCAATTCAACGTCCCGGCGGACGTCATCGCCGATGAGCGGCCAGAGGTTGTCGAGGGGACGAAGGTCGATGAAAAGGTGAGAGAGAGAGAGAGAGAGAGAGAGAGAGAGAGCGAACCAAAGAGATATACCGAAACTAACACTTCTTTCAGCCGCATTCCGCAGAGCAGCAGCCCTCCGTGGTGAACGAGCAGCCGGCTGCGGCCATCGACGTGCACCCAGTCCAGGAGCCCGGAAGCTCGGGCAAATTCTTGCCCCTCCGCGACTCGTTCGACGACCCGCCGCCCCCGGCGGCCGCGGTTCCTGAGAAGAAGGTGGACGCGGAGGTGAGTAGCGCTCTCTCTCTCTCTCTCTCTGTCTCGCTCTCACTTTTTCTCTCGTTTACGCTCACTCTCACTGCAAAATGTCGAATTTTTAGCCCTCGATTCCGGCCGAGGCTATCTCCAACGATGATTCCTTCCATGTCGACAAGAATTCACCGTTCTTCCAGGTACCATCTCGCAGAGATCATTTGGGAATGGAATGGGCAGGCTAGCAGAGATCATTTGGGAATGGAAGGGGCAAGCTAGCAGAGATCATTTGGGAATGGAAGGGGCAGGCTAGCAGAGATCATTTGGGAATGGAATGGGCAGGCTAGCAGAGATCATTTGGGAATGGAAGGGGCAAGCTAGCAGAGATCATTTGGGAATGGAAGGGGCAGGCTAGCAGAGATCATTTGGGAATGGAAGGGTGCAGGCTAGCAGAGCATTTATCTTATCTTGCTCATTTCAGATCGATGACCGAGCAGCTTCGTCGCAAAGCCTAAGCCTGAGCCGTCGGCTTGAGCAGGCTTCAAAAACCCTTTTCCATGTGCTCATTCCCCAATTTTCCATATTTTCCAAACCCCGACTTCCCCACCACGAAACCGGTCTCCAGGCTCTCAAATTGTGCTTTTTGTGCATCGATCCCCTTACTAAATTGGTCACCAAATGTAATTCCCGGGCGTATGGTAGGGGGCAGGATTCGGCGTTTTAAAGGGACCGTGAAGGCTAAGAAATTAAGTAAAAATGTCAAATAAAGTCAGATCATTTTCAAGATGCCTGATCGTCAAAAATTCATTCATTTAACGCTTAAACAGGCCTGAAAAATTCTTTTTGAATGTCTGTGCGTTTTTTGGGTGTTTTGACCGCAAAGCAGCCAGACTGGTCACTTTAAATAAACTCTAAATTGTGGAAAATTCCCCAAAATATAATGCAATTTTTTGCCTCGCCCTACCGTACCCTAATTCGAAGCCCCGCCCACTTATCAAAATCCCTCACCTCCCCCAATTGTGCTATTTATTTGTGTCGAGTTTTCACTTCTTTTCGACGCCACGTGTAGATACTCTCCGTCGCTGCCTTAGTAATTCAAATAAACTTTTTGCGAGATTTAAGAAGACACGTTAATAGGAGGGATGTTTGGGATCTCTCTCTCGCTATTTCTCTCTCTCTCTCTTATAAAAATTTTTCCAGATTTTCCTCGATGATCTCTGCTAGCTGCCCCAAGCTCTGCTTTTCTGGCATTGCCTAAATGTTCTCTGCTCGCTGACCCGGGCTCCGTTTTTTTATAAATTTTCCTAAATGCTTTCTGAAAACTGACTCCGGCTCATTTTTTTATTTTCCTAAATGCTCTCCGCTCGCTGACCAATGCTCTACCCAGGGGCGCTAAAAATAACAGAAAAAAACAAAATCACGACTGTAACATTTTTATTCGGTGTTTCTACCAGCGAAAACGGCCAGATTTTGGTTAAACAGTTTTAACAATTCTTGGAGCGAGGGTGAAGATAAAAAAATAAAAATAATAAAAATGACAAAAACAGATCTACAGGCTGAGGAGGAGGAGGAGGAGGAGTGGTACGGTAGGATACGGTGGGACACGGTAGCCAGACCCGAACGGCTACTTACGGTATGATTTGAGGAGGGGCGCGGGCGGCGAAATTCGAATCTGGGCTTGTTAATAAAGTTAAATGCTTTAAGATTTTAATCAAAATAATGCTAACTTTGAGAAGATTTTCTAAGAAGAATTTTTAAATGTCCGTTTTCTTTAAATTCACAAACTCCAATTTAAATTCATAATTTTGAAAAGCTTTTTAGGGGCAAATTTTCGCCGGGCGCCGCGCCAGGGAAAATAACAAAAACACGCAAAGATATTCATTAGATGTTTGGCACTATTTTATACGGTTGGTACGGAGAATCTTAGGAGCTTGGGCTTGGCAGACTTAGGCTTAGCTTAAGCTTAGCTTAGGCATAGCTTAGGCTTAGGCTTAGCTTAGGCATAGCTTAGGCTTGGCTTAGGCTTAGCTTAGGCTTGCTTAAGGCTTAGGCTTAGCAGGCTTGGCAGGCTTAGCTTAGGCTTAGCAGGGAGGCTTAGGGTTAGGCTTAGCAGGCTTGGGCTTGCAGGGCGGCAGGCTTGGCAGGCTTAGCAGGGTTAGGGCTTAGCTAGGCTTAGCCTGGAGGCTTAGCCTAGGCTTAGCTTAGGCTTAGCTTAGGCTTAGCTTAGGCTTGGGCTCAAATAAAGGCAAGGTGGTGGAGGAGTCGTGAAGAGTTCGGTAAATGCAAAAATTAGACTTTTATAACGCGAAACATTTAAAAAAGGACAAACATGCGAATTTTCGCCAGGAAAATATGGTGCCAAATGTACAATGTAGGAGAAGTGATGCAAGCAAAAAAGTCAGATAAAAATTCTTTAAAATATCAGCAGCTGCTCAGCGCCTGCTGCTGTCTGCCCGCATTGAGATCGATGGGGGGAAATTGTGATTTTTTGGAGGGAGTTGGAGAGTTGGTTTTTTTTTTCGAAAACTGTGTAGGTCATCTCATCTTCTTCTTTTTCGGCTTTGTTTTTGCTTCTTTGCAGCCGCAGGTAAAGTCGCCGAGGCCGGTTATCTATAAAAAAAGCGTTGGTACTGGACCATTAGCGGGAGGAAACTAATTTTTTTGGGGATTATTGTAAACAAATTCTAAACCATTTTTATGGTATTTTATGAAAATTTTAGACACAAAACTTCCATAAAAACTTTTCTGATCAAAGCTGTGTGAAAAACGGCCAAAAAGGTAAAAAAATTAAAGGGTGGTAAAAACGGGAGCGGTCGTGTTTTGCGCCTAATCGCCCCTTCAGGCTTCCCGGACCCTTTAAAGCCCAAAAACTCACATCCTCCTTGCCCAGGATGCAAATTGCGTGGTACCACTTGTCACAGTCGTCGCAGCAAACCTGAAAAATTGGGTATAGTTGAGAAAGAGAGAGAGAGAGAGAGAGAGAGAGAGAGAGAGAACGAGAGAACGAGAGAGAGAACGAGAGAGGAGAGAAGAGAGAGAGAAAGAGAGAGTGAGACAGAAAAAGATAGCGAGAGAGAAACGAGAGAGAGAGAGAGAGAGAGAGAGAGAGAGAGAGAGCGAGAGAGACGTAGGGAGATAGCGAGAGGGAGCGCGAGAGAGAGAGAGAGCGGGAGAGAGCGAGAGAGATATGGGGAGAGAGATGAAGAGAGAGCTAGAGAGAGCTAGAGAGATAGGGCGAGAGAGAGAGAGAGAAAGTTTGTTAGAAAGAGAACTAAACACTTACCCAGTTCACTTCCAAAGTCTGCGGCCTGTTGCATTCCTTGTCCATGCCGCAGGCGGCCACCGGGTCGTGGTAGGTCACCTACAAACACAGACATTTTTCGGATCGGTCGGCCACGCGTGTGTTTGTCTAGACCCAGTCGACGTGGGTTGATTCTATCGCTTTTGAGCCTCTGAATAATTTCCCTCTTAACTCACCGACGGGTCCTTAGGCGGGAACATTGGCTCGTCAGCGTCATCCGAATCGGAGGGTGCCTCCGACGAGTCGCCACGGCTTTTCGTTGGCTTTCGCCCCCGTTTTTTCGGCGGTGGTTGGGTCTGGAAGAGATATGATGTTGACGGAAATGCTAAGGTATCACATTATTCTAGAAAGGTATAAAGCAATGAAGCACCCAAGTCGATTTATACCCAGAAAAACAGCGCACCTTCTTCGGCGGCGGATAGGCGGCTTTTCGGGGAGGGGGCTGGCTGACGGCCATCTTCGCCTTGGCGATAGTCTCGTCAAGTGAGGACAACGAATCCGTTTCCGAGTCCGAACTTGCTGACGGCGGCGAGGGTTGACGTTTTTTGGCCTGGAAATCGGGAGTCAATCAGGAGTTTAGACAGGCTAGCAGAGATGATTTGGGAATGGAAGGGGCAGGCTAGCAGAGATCATTTGGGAATGGAAGGGGCAGGCTAGCAGAGATCATTTGGGAATGGAAGGCGCAGGCTAGCAGAGGTCAAGCGGGCCATAAATGGTTCAAACGAGCAGAGGTCAAGCGGGCCATAAATGGTTCAAACGGAATCTCAGTCATTTCCCACCTCTTTTTTCGGGATTGGGCTCTTCTTTTTCGCCTTTTTCCGTTTCACATCATCTTCAGAATCGCTCGACGACACCGAGGAGACGTCGGAGAGCTGACGCAACTTGCTAAAAATTGTATAAATTTTAAGATTAAACTACGCAAATTTTTGAGGACCTAAAAATACCCACCTGGCGGTCGGTTTAAGCGCCGGCGCGGCCGGTGGAGGCGCCGGTTTCTCGGGCGGTGCCGAGCTGGTCGACGCACCCACCCTAGCCGGCTTTTCCTTCTTTTTCTCCTTCTCCTTCGGCCTCTCATCCTTTGCCTAAAAACCGATAATATTTAGGGTCTGTCCAATTTTTTACGATTATCATGGTGAGAGTATGCAGACATAAACGATACGAAGACAAATACCGACCTGTGAAGGCTCTTTTTTGCGCGGCTTCTCCTCCCGCGGCTCTTCGGAGTCCTTCCTGGGGCCGTTTTTTTTTTTTTTTTTTTTTTTTTTTTTTTTTTTTTTTTTTTTTTTTTTTTTTTTTTTTTTTTTTTTTTTTTTTTTTTTTTTTTTTTTTTTTTTTTTTTTTTTTTTTTTTTTTTTTTTTTTTTTTTTTTTTTTTTTTTTTTTTCCCCCCCCCCCCCCCCCCCCCCCCCCCCCCCCCCCCCCCCCCCCCCCCCCCCCCCCCCCCCCCCCCCCCCCCCCCCCCCCCCCCCACCCCCCCCCCCCCCCCCCCCCCCCCCCCCCCCCCCCCCCCCCCCCCCCCCCCCCCCCCCCCCCCCCCCCCCCCCTTTTTACAGAATTTCACTGGGGGGTTTGCTTTCAATCCATATAAAACAATCCAGCGTGCCTTGTATGTCCCTTTAAACGCGACCCACCTCGGCATCGGCGGCGAGTCGACCATGGTCCAGCTCTTCTCACTGCCCCTGTCGGAGTTCTTCGGGCTGAGCGCCGCCGGGGGTCTCGCCGTGGGTTTTGGTGGTGACGGCACGCAAATGATCTCTGCTAAGCCTGCCCCTTCCATTCCCAAATGATCTCTGCTAGCTGCCCCTTCCATTCCCAAATGATTTCTGCTAGCCTGCCCCTTCCTTTCCCAAATGATCTGCTAGCCTGCCCCTTCCATTCCCAAATGATCTCCGCTAGCCTGCCCCTGAATTCTCACCTGTATCGCGCCGAGAGCCAGACTTGTCGCCGGATTGGTGTTGTGCGCGACGCTGGCCGCAACGCTCTACAAAGCGATGGTGTAATGGAAAGAGCCAGAGAGAGAAAGAGAGAGAGAGAGAGAGAGAGAGAGAGAGAGAGAGAGAAAGAGAGAAACCTACCGTGTACACGCCGCTTTTGATGGCATTCTGCGCGGCCTGAATTTGGGCGGGCGTCAGTTGCTGCTGCATCATCGCCGCCGCCCACTGCGGGTCCATCTGCAACTACGGTAGGATTTTTGAGCTCATTGAGGTACCGGGGATGTTAGTGTCCCACTATAACTGTTCAAAAATTTACCTGCTGATTCCGGGCGCTCAGCATTTGCATGAGATTCGCGTGGATCGCCGGGTTGTTGAGCCCGCCAAAGTTGAATGGGGGAAACTGAAAAGAGTGTGTTAAGGCGAGGAGAGAGAGAGAGAGAGAGAGAGAGAGAGTGAGAGTGATTGAGAGCTCGCTCGCTAAAAAACTTACAGCAAAATTTTGCGCGGCCGCTCCGGTGTAGGCGAAAGAGTTGGCGGGCCAGGCGGCGAATGACGTGCCGGGTACTGTAAAAATTGCATGAAGTGGGTTCGGAAAGCCAGCAGAGATCATTTGGGAATAGAAGGGACAGGCTAGCAGAGATCATTTGAGAATGCATGGGCAGGCTAGCAGATCATTTAGGATTTGACTCACCAGCCGAAGGCGTCGTGGTGGCAGTAGGCGTCGTGCCAACCGGAACCCCATTCGGCCCCAGCTCCATCATGGTCGGATCGTGAGCCCGGATGCCGAGAATTGTCGTCCTCCTCCCCTGCGCGTCCACCCCCATATACTGCTTCTCGGTGGCGCTGAACAGGTACGGTATGAGAGACAACTTTTTGCAACTCACTGCTCGACGAGGAAGGCAAACTCGGCATTGGCCTGTGGTGCACTGAAGCCTGGGCGGACGGCAGCACCGTTTAGGTGGCCGAACTTGATGACGTCGCCGACGGCTAGAGGATGGTCGGTGCCGGAGATCTGGAAAATGGTCATTGGAACTGTGATTGCCGCTCTGTCTTTATCTATCTTTCGAGATCATTTGGGAATGCAGGGGGGCAGGCTGGCAGAGATTATTTGATAAAATGATGTTCTTCTAACCGCCTACGTTTCTTGCGTCCATTTTTAGTCTTTGCGTCGGATTGCGTCGCAAGTGTACAGAAGTGTATGGTACAAACAATATGGTAGCGGTGTCGTTTGGAATGTGGCGTAGCCGAAGCGACTGGTCTGACTTTATAGAGACGTGTCGATTTGTATTCCGTGCCTAGCCTTCTGGTGGGTTGGAAATCAATTTTTGGCGGGGTTGGCTTTGCGAAACACCGTCAGGACACGTGGCAGCGTTCTGGGTACGGTAGCGGGCTCGCAATTTTAAAGTGACACAAAAAGCAAAATTGATCTCGTGGGAACAACTGATTGCCAAGATTCCGCGACGATCTCTGCTAGCCGGCCCCTTCTATTCCCAAATGATCTCTGCTAGCCTGCCTTCCATTCCCGCCTGCCCTTCCATTCCCAAATGGTCTGCTGCTAGCTTGCCAAGCATTCTAATCCGGTTATTTCCACTCACCCTCATATCATTAATGTAGGTTCCATTCAGCGAGTGATCGGAAACAGTGTATTTATCGAATCTCCCCGTCGCCGGGTTACGGTAGCCGCGAATCTCGGCATGCGTCCGGCTGATCATGTTGCTGAAAAAAAATGATTATAAAACAGCGTCGAAAACCAGACCCAACGGTCTAAAATTGAACAAGGCAGAAAAAGCCATTTTGAGCTTATATATATTGCTCAGGGTTACGGCAGCGCGGATGTCGGAAATTGGGGGAAATTAGCGGGTTTCGAAGCGCAACCTGCGAGACGGTCAAAGGGTCAATTTCCGCCAGATTCGCGGAGCTTCCGGCAAAACATATCGGGTCGGAAAATGAGCGGAAATCAGCCGCGCAGCCGGGGTCACCACGTATCCAATGATAGCTGCTAGTTTGCCCACGCTTCCTAGAGAATAATCGCGAAATCAGACTGAGAAACGGCAAGAAAATAATGGGCCGCTGGCTGTTTGCCAAGCTTGTCAGAAGCCAGGCCCAAAAATGGGGGGAGGTGATAAGAAAATCCTTGAGCTTCCAAATTACCACCCCGGGGTGATAAGTTTTTGGTGCCGCGTGATGTGGGCGGATGGGAGGCTACGCATCGGTCCTACGTACATATATATGTTAGCCACCGGGGAAAGCCTAACTAAACCTAAGCTTTGCCTCGGCTATGCCTAAGCCAAGCCTAAGCTACCCTAGGCTGCGCTTAAGCTAAGCAAGCTAAGCCCAAGCTAAGCCCAAGCTAAGCCCAAGCTAAGCCCAAGCTAAGCCCAAGCTAAGCCCAAGCTAAGCCCAAGCTAAGCCCAAGCTAATCTCTAATTTGTGCCTGTCATCTTTGTAAATTTTTATGGTACATAACCTTTTCGATTTCCGGTTTTCCAACAAAAACTGAACAATTCGAAAATTTCTGACTTCTTGGTGAACAATTTCTGAGAATGGCTAAAAAAAAACAACATTCTGGACTTCAAAGGGGCCTCAAAGTACTTTTTAAGAACTTTCTAGCAATCAAAAACTGCTTAAAACGATAAAAAAAACACTATTTATTGTTAATCCGCGAGGCGGAAAACAAAAACTATTTGCTCGCTGCTAAAATCGCCCCCCACTAACAGTCCAGTACCGGTTCAAACCGTTCTGCAATTATCCTTGCTCGGCCGCCCGGCTTCGGCCAAATGATTTTGACGTCAAACGTTCTCAAAAAATCACTGCTAGCCTGCGTGATTCTCAACATTGTCTGGGCCTGGGCGCCAAATCAAAGCAAAAATACCTGTAGACAGCGGCGGCGATGTGTTTCTCCAAAAGTTTGAGCTGCTGCTCCCCGTCCATAATTGGAATGTAAAGCGGGAATAAATGAGAGAAGGGAAGCTGTGGAAGGAAAGGGGAATAGATGTATCGTGTGAACTTCTATGGCTGCCCCTATCATCATTAATGCTCAAGAAACAGCTGCGCGGCCCTTATCTCACGTAATAACAAATTTGAAAAACATCTGCCCGTCTCGAACCACGCACCTGGTCTCCTGATTTCCACCCAGTATCGATTGGGCGGCTGGAGGTGGGGGAGGAGGTCGACGATTTGGATCTTCGCTGAAATGAGTACATTAACTCTTTTTTGCTAAAGATCCAATTTTTCTGATATCCGGAAGTGCTTTTACACCCTTTTTTACTATTTCACACGTACAAAACTACAAATTTGCGCCAAACATACAAAAATAGCGATTTTTTCGCCAAAAATGGCCGATTTTCGACGGAAAATTTGATATTTTTGATTTCACCTAAAAAATGTTACGGTTTTTTAATGGTTTTTTCTGCTTAAAATATAGTTAAATTTACTAAAAACACAAAGCGCTATTGTCAGGTTATAAAGGTTTACTGAACTTATGGGAAAAACCATATTAATTTTGTATGAATTTTATTTAATACGAAAATAGATCGATTAAATAGATAAATATATTCTTTAAAGGTACACTAACGTCTCGTTGGTTTGTTTACCGGCCGGTAACCGTCCGCGGGATAGCAAACAGTGTTACGGTAGGGGCTCGCCGCGGAGCAAAACCGAACTCGGACCACTCGCCTGGGGCAAGCGCTTTCGACCACTAGGCCATGGGACAGACGGAAGAGGGGAGAGGGGAGGGGGATAAGAAGGGTCGGGGCTTGCTGCGGCCAAGAGCCCGAATTCCCGACCACGAACCTAATTTTTGCACGAGATTTTAGTGTACCTTTAACGAAATGATTGGATTTGAAGCAGCGATAAAGGAATATAAATGGTTAATAACGGCAAAAGAAGCCTTTTTGAAACTAAAGCAAAGAAAAGAAAAAAATTTCCCTATCGTCCTCCCTCACTCTCTCTCTCTCTCTCTCTCTCTCTCTCTCTCTCTGTCTCTCTCTCTCTCTCTTTCCCTCTTGCTCAAAAAACCTACATGATATCGTTGCTGAGGACGACGTTGACCATCTCTGGGTTCCGCCCAAACTTTGTCACCTCGGTCAGGCTGAAAATCGAAATTAGGATGTGTTGAATGCGCTACAATAACCCCTAAAAGGACTAGGTCGAGGCCGCTACGCGACGGCCGTCGTCCGAGCCTTGAGACCCCCGCTACGTGCGATTCCCCCTGACACCGCGGGCGGAAATTACGGTTGCCATGGCTCCCAGCAGATCATCGGCATGCGCGCGCAATCTCCTATTTGACGGCTAGCACATAGGTTTTTGTTATCTATTATTTTTTCTGGATTTTGGAATAAAAGGGGCAGGCTAGCAGAGGTCATTTGGGAATGGAAGGGGCAGGCTAGCAGAGATCATTTGGGAATGGAAGGGGCAGGCTAGCAGAGATCATTGCAGATCATTTGGGAATGGAAGGGGCAGGCTAGCAGAGATCATTTGGGAATGGAAGGGGCAGGCTAGCAGAGATCATTTGGGAATGGAAGGGGCAGGCTAGCAGAGATCATTTGGGAATGGAAGGGGCAGGCTAGCAGAGATCATTTGGGAATGGAAGGGGCAGGCTAGCAGAGATCATTTGGGAATGGAAGGGGCAGGCTAGCAGAGATTATTTGGGAATGGAAGGAGGCTAGCAGAGATCATTTGGGAATGGAAGGGCAGGCTAGCAGAGTCATTTGGGAATGGAAGGGGCAGGCTAGCAGAGATCATTTGGGAATGGAAGGGCAGGCTAGCAGAGATTATTTGGGAATGGAAGGGGCAGGCTAGCAGAGATCATTTGGGAATGGAAGGGCAGGCTAGCAGAGATCATTTGGGAATGGAAGGCAGGCTAGCAGAGATCATTTGGGAATGGAAGGGGCAGGCTAGCAGAGGTCATTTGGGATTCAAGTTTCAAACGGCTGGCTTTTCCAAGGGCGGGGACAAAAACTTGAAGACTTATAAATTTTGGCCGAATCCCGGAGCAACGTCGTAGCCAAAGTTTTGGGCTTTGGTCTCTAGGCCACCTAGGCCAAGCAACAGGGCTACAGATATTTTTTTAGGCCTTTCGTAGGCTTCGGCTTAGACCTAGGCTTGGGCTTAGGCTTTGGATTAAGCTTAGGCTTTGGGTTAAGCTTAGGCTTTAGGAGCTTAGCCTTAGGGAGCTTTATGCTTGGGCTTAGGCTTAGGCTTCGGGGGCTTATAAAACTATTTTGAAAGCTGTACCCACCATAGTAAATTCTGCGGTTTCTGGCAATAGACATCGGGTGCTCCGTGTATCTTCTGTGGTTGTATTCGACGCAGCTGTAAATATCCTCCCTCTTGGAATATAGATCCCATCGTAACGGGGGTGGCCGTCGGGGCTGATGCTGCCCACCCGACGGCCCCCTCACTTTATCGGCGCTCTTCTTTTTAGGCGCCAGCTTGCATCTGGAATTTTGTGAAAAATTAAAATTTACACAAATACAAAAATTCGAAAAAATAGAAAAATTGCACGCGAAATTTTTGGGGTGAAAATTTACGGAAAGCATAAGTTTAAGCTTTATTATTTCAGAATATAACGTGAACATTTAAGAACAATTTTTTAGCTAATTAGCATCTAGGTCAATTTGCCGTAACGGTTAAGCCGGATTATTTTATGAACAAAACTTATTTTCAACTAAATAGGACATGAAAAATCAAGAAAAACGCCCCAAAAAATCGGGGTATAAATTTCGGCATCTCGATTAAGTTCAATAAGATTGATTGGGTCAATAAATATTAAACTAATTGAAAAGTACTAAGAATAGAATAATCACAAAAATAATGTCAGTTAATAAGCAGTTAAAGTAGCGATATATAATTAAGGTTAAACTTTACGCTACCCCCCAGCCGGGATTTTTTGGTTATAACTTTTTTATTTTACAGTATTATAGGCTCAAATCAAAACCCTTAGTATATTTTTTGACGCTCTATCGAATGCCGTTGAGAAAATCCCGACACAACTAGCGAAAATGCCGAAAACTTTGAGGGGGGTCAAGTAAAGTCTTACCATACTCATTTTTCCGACGTTTATCGCTTAAAAGTATTTTTTTTTTTGAGGTCCAAGCACCACCTTTGCGTATTTTAATAAACATTCTAACGTCGAATCGTAAAAGGGGCAATTTTTGGGGGCGGCGTGGGGGTGTCAACTAGCGCCCCCACCCGCCCGGAACCCTCGCGAAATTGATAAGCGCTCACATTTGGGATCAGTCGATTCTCGTTCGTATCACAGGTTAAAAAAGCTATTTCAATCATGATTTTCAGTAAAATGGCAAACAGACGGATATAATAAAGAAAAGGCAGAAAATACAATAGAAAAATCCATTTTTAGTTCCATCGACTGAATTGAAAATGTTATTTTTGGGTTCTTTCACATTATCGGGGGGGGGGCATTAATCAAATGGCTAGGAACTTAACAGGAGGCATTTTCATAACGTTTTTAGTAAAATAAACTTTAATAGAACGAAAAAATCGCTAAAATTCGAAAATTTTTTCAAAAAGTCGAAATTGAGGTAATAACGAACATTTTTGGACGAAAAATTTATATTTTTGTATTTTTAACATAGATTGTCAAGTTTTACGTCCAGAACTAGTAAAAAAGTGTTTAAATACACTTCCGATATTTATATTTTAAAAAATGGGTTCCTAAGAAAAAATGTGGTATTTTGGACAGTTTCAGAATTCCAAAATACCGATCAGACAGCCATGGGGAAAACGGTAGAAGTGTAAAAATTACGTTCTACTACCGGAATAACATGGAAATGTTAAAAAAATCGGTATCCGATGGCAGTTTATCATTGTTTTTATTACATTTTTGTATTAGATTTTATTAAAAGTGACAATGAAGACACTATGAACAAAATCCGGAGAACAAGTGATAAGTTAAATTGCGATAATGCGGGATATTAGCAAAATTCAACGATTTTTCTATGTTGTTTTTGCAGTGGGCGAGTCAGAGGGAAGTGATTGAATGGAAAGAAAGGGAGGAGGAAGGGGAACAAATCGATGGGAATCGAGGCACGGGATGGGGGGGATGTTTGCTGTTGGGAATGCAGTGGAATGGGTCGAACCAGTGACACACACGCACAAACACTGCACCCCCACTTGGCTCGCTTCCAATTTCCCTTAAAGGACCCAAGAAGTCAAATCCGTAAATTTATTACGTCGCGAAAAAAGAAGGTTTTTCTCCCAAAATTTTCGAGAATGCCGCTATTTTTCTAAGTTTTTTTTGGAAACCATTTGATAGAGCGGCAAAAAAATATACGAAGGCTTTAATTTCTGCACAAAATCATGTAAAATCAAAAAGTTATAGCATAAGCAAAAATAACCTTTGAAAATCATGTCTGCAAAAGCTGCTTTTAATTCGATATTTTCGTTATTCGATTGATTCATTCGATAGCGCTCCAAAAAATCTACTAAGAACTTTAATTTCAGCCTAAAATAATGTAAAAAATGATGAAACTTTGACCAGGCAAAACGTAACGTAAAGTATTGCTTTCCGCGAGCCCAAGAAATTAGCATGCCTAGCCGAGGCGGTAAGGCCTACTTGGGTGCCCGCCCAAAATTGGCCAAATTTGCAGTTAGAAACCCCGAAAATTAGCGCCTTTAAGAGGGCTAAAATCGCAAAATCGACTCTTTGAGCAACTAGGGCTAGACAGCTACGCAACGCGTAAAAACACGTCGAAAACCCTAAAACTAATCATAAAAACGCGTCTCGATTCCTACAAAACTTCAAACAATAGGTACAAACTAGAAATTAGAAATTCCAAAAGGTTTTACACGATATGTATAAAAAATCTACACTATAAACTAAGCAAAATCGTTCCTTCAGCGGCCCTTTAACAGGCCAAAATTTGCGTTAAGTGGTGTCGGGCGGAATGGGGACGCCAAAAAAACGACTAATGTAGGGTGGGTCAGTTCTTGCGGCTAGCTGGGGGGACTGGTGGTGGTGGCCAGCTAGCCGATCGATAAAATGGAGCAGTTGAAAGGAGGGCGAGAGAGTGGAGAGAGTGCGGAGGGGACAGAGAGACAGAGATAGAGCATGGAGAGCGCAGAGACGGGGGTAGATAAGGGCAAGCCTAGAGAGAACCGAGAGCTAGGGTAGAGAGAGGGTTCTTTCGCATTATCAGGGGGAAAGGTTTTCTTAGGATCCAATTTTTCAACTAAAAATCGGGGAAGTGTTTCTAAACTGTTTTTTTACGATGCTTAGACAGGAAAACTTCACAAATTCTTATAAAAAATACAAAAAAAATTGGGTTTCCAGCAAAAATAGTTGTTTTTGACCAAAATTTCGAATTTTGAAAAATTTTTCAAAGCTTTTCGATTCTATTTTAATTAAAACATACGTGATGAAAATAAAGGGTATCCCAGTATAAAAAACACCGCCTTTAACTCGACGTAAAAGTATCGGAGCGGAACGATAGTTACACCATTCGAAGGCCCTAGAAACGGCGAGTTTGCATCAATATCCTAACCTACTTTTATGTTAACCAGCAATTTTACAAAGCATTTAAAAACATTAAGAAACGGCCTCTGCATCTAACTACCGGTCACTTCCGGCCATTTTGCTTGCCGAAATTGAGGGAAATTAGCACGGATGCAGTCTAGGAGAACAGCACAATTTTACAAAATTGCTTGTAAAATAGAACATTCCAATAAAAAATATGTTTTTTGAGATTATTGCAAATTCGCGGGTTGAGGGGCTTTCGAATGGAGTAAAAATCGTCGCGATTGGACCCTTGCCCGTCGAGTCCAGGGGGTGTTTTTTTATTGGGACACCCTGTACTTTCTATCAAGTTACTAGGCCTTTCTAGATTTCGAAATCATGAAGTTCAAAGTTACGAAATATCGAAGTATAAGTACCCCGACCAAGATCTCTAAAACACAATCCTCTGTGGCGCCAAAAGGAATGGAATCTGTGAGGTGTGCGGTTCAGGCAAGCGCTGAGGGCATAAACAACCGAGGAGGACGCGGAACCGGTTTCTTTTTGGGGCTGCGCGTGCGTACTCGACAGCTCTGTAGCCTGAAAAAAAAAGATTATTTTGCAAGGCGGAGGAACGGCATTATTAAGCCGTCGAGACCTAGCCGATGGAAGGGGTCGAATTTCAGGCTTCAGAGGCCCTTGAATGTCAGTATTAGAAGATCGCTGCTTGTCGTGTAAGGCTAAAATGATCTCTACTAACATTCCCTGTGATCGTTTGATTTCTCCAATGATCCCTGCTCGCCAGAAGAGAGAGCGAGAGAGAGACAGAGTGAGAGAGGGGGAGAGAGACAGACAGACAGTCAGACAGACAGAAGAGAAACGGAGGAACATAGCCGGGGGCGTGATAAGCTAGCAAATTCCATTTGAGGCCTTGATCTATACAGAACCCGGGTTAATTAGCATAAATCCTTGAGGAATACCAAGGCTAGCGGAGACCATTTACGAAACCCTGACCAGACAAAAGCCCGCTGATGACCAAGACGAATTTAGCAGATTTGCATACAGTATCGGAATTTTTGGGGTGCGACTAAGAGGAAATCTTTCCCAAAAATTGCTCTCACATTTTTCTACCGTCCTCGACCCCCTCGACTTTTTGCTATTCGATGCGATAAATTTGTGCACGTTTTTGGGGTTTCAGACTATTAATGCGCCGCTTGGCACGCTTCGTTTATAGAGTTCTGACTTTCCTGCTCCTTTAATGTCCCCTTTTCAGACTCAATAATGGCAAGGAAGCGGCAGAATACTACTGACAAACCGCCGCCGTCGGCCGCCCCGAAAAACGCCGGGAACGCGCAGAAACGGTAGGGGCAGGCTAGCAGAGATCATTTGGGAATGGAAGGGGCAGGCTAGCAGAGATCATTTGGGAATGGAAGGGAAGGCTAGCAGAGATCATTTGGGAATGGAAGGGCAGGCTAGCAGAGATCATTTGGGAATGGAAGGGGCAGGCTAGCAGAGATCATTTGGGAATGGAAGGGGAAGGCTAGCAGAGATCATTTGGGAATGGAAGGGGCAGGCTAGCAGAGATCATTTATGATTTCCAGCCCAAACCCCGCCAAGCCGAGGGGCAAACCGACCAAGCCCAAAGCCGAGCCCGCGAAGCCACCCGCCGAGCCGCCAACGTCGGTGAAGGAAGAGAAACGGGCCAAAATCTGAGCCCCACCCGGCCAAGCCCGCCGCCAAGCCACCTGGAAAGGAGGAGAGCAAGAAGAAGGAGGAGCTGAGGGCCCCGGCTCCGCCCGCTCCGACCCCACAGTACCACCAGCAGCGGCAATACGTAAGGCTGACCGGGGTCATTGGGAGCGTCGTGTAGCTGTTTAGGCCTAGTAGTTGAGGGTAAATTTTGGCACTTACCGCTCCAGCCTGCCCCTCCGCCGCCGACCGACTCGATGCCGCCGCGGCCGCCGCGTGACTGGATGCTGGCGCCAGCGCCCCCGCAGCAGAGCGTTGATGGCCCTGTTCAGCGGCCGAACCCGCTGAGCAACACCCAGAAGGAGTTGATGGGAAGGTGGCGGAATTTTTCGCGAAGATCTCTGCTAGCATGCGCCTTCCATTCCCAAATGATCTCTGCTAGCCTGCCCCATCATTCCCCTCATTTCAGGCGTCGTGATGGTGTTCATCGACGTGAAGCACGCCAGACGCTGCTCCACCAGCTCATCTGGATGGACACCACGATGAAGACGACGATGGGCCAGATGCGGTGGGCGATCGCCGTCGGTTCGCCGGAGCGCTGCGGACCCGCGCCGCGCCAGGTACCCAGCGGGAATTCGCTTTCACACCTCCTCTAGATCTGGGCGCGCGTCTTCGAGAAGGGCGCCGAGGTGGAGCAACTGGTGCTGATCGGCCGCAACGGCACCGCCGACATCTCGCTCGACGGCGAGCGCTGTGAGTGGCGTCGTTCCCGACAAGCTCAAATTTTTTAGTCGACGGCGTGAAGACGCAGGTCGTCTACTGGGACCCGTCGGCTGTCAACGACATCAGCAACACGTGCATCACGCTGGCAAAGTGGGCAGGCTGGCGGAGCTGCTTAGGGAATTGGGGCCAGGCTAGCAGATCGTTTAGAGAAATTTCGACTTCGCTACGTTTCAGGTTCTGCCACAACTGCTGGAACAACATCATCATGGTGCCGGCCTGCCAGCTGCAGATGTTCACCGACTTTTTGCACTGGATGAAGGATGCTCGGGATCTGCACCTCAAGCGTGAGCAACTCTCCCTCCCTCTATCTCTCTCTCTCTCTCTCTCTCACTTGCGCTGCCTCTCTCTCATCACATTTCCAGGCGATACTCAATCGATCCGGCTAGACCGTCTGATGGCCATCGAGGACGTTGTGCAGGTGCTGCGCGACTGGGTCGCCGGCCAGGTTGGCTGATTACGCAGGTTTTGTAGATGATCACCAAAAATTTCGCGCCGCCGCGTCTGCAACCGATTACGTTAGGAAAAAAATGAAACATGAGGGTTTTGCAGACCGCCGGCGATCGTAGCTTCGAGATGCAAGAGCTGCCCGCCGACCAGCTCGCCCGGGATTTTGTGGCGACGGCATGGTAGTTATGGAACTGGGGCGACAGGCTAGCAGAGATCTTTTGGGAATGGAAGGGGCAGTCGAGCAGTTATCATTTTCAGCGACTTTGCGATCACGGCCCTCCACGACGCGATGCACGGGGGCGAGCCGGAGTACGAGCCGCCGGAGAAGAAGGACCTGATCATTGCCGAGCTTCCGGTGATTCCAGGGGCTTTTGGACGGCGGATTCGACGATGAGTGTAGAGCATTTCTTGTATTTCAGCCGGCCGACCCTCCTCAGCCGCCGTTCGGCAACTGCTGGCCGCCGGTGCAGCAGCACGAGATTGACCTGTACGGGCTGCGCGAGGGGCGACCGAAGGTGGAGCTCGGTTAGTGGATTTCTCTCTCACTCTGACTGTCCCTCTCACGATGTCTCTCTTTCTCACTCAACTTCCAGACGACATTCTGAGCGCCGTCGACGACTGGTTGGAGAAGAACGCGACGCAAACCGCTGAGGTTATCCTTTGTGCTTTTTTTCGTGAGTAAGAACCTTCTGGCTTTTCAGTGGGAAGACATGACGCCGTACTCGTATCAGGAATGCCCCTATGAGTTGCCGCTGTGGGCAATGTTTTATGAATGTGCGGGCTTTTTCACAGCAGCTTTGTAAATGCAAAATTAGTAGTAGGATGTACAATCCGCTTTTTAATCGGTCCTGTTGACAAAAAACCCTAGTTAAATACGCAAAAAAACGGTACTTGAGGCACTAAAACGTTTCTTTAAATCGAAAGAAAATTACTTCGAAACACATGTTGCCCTTTCCAGGCAACGTTCCAATCTGGCTGTGACACGACACGAATTTCTCGCAAGTCGACGCTGGCCCATAAACGTTCTCGTCAAATTGTTGTGAATAAACTGTGTTTGACGATGAAGCAACCTATCAACTTGTGAATCGTCGATTTAGATTTAGCTACGTGATCTACCCCCATATAATTAATCCCGTGGACAGGCAATCCAGGGTGCAAAAAGCGCTCTAAACCGAAAGTTTGCTTCTCGAATTCGTAGATAAATTTTCTTCGCACAAGCATCCTACTATAAATGCATGTATGTGTGCTAGTCCGCCATGCACCAGTAACCATCGCTACAACGAACAGACGCAGTAACCAGCTCTCCCCACATCCATCCGACGCCCGCGCAGCCCAGCTCAAGTGTTACCGTGCCACACAGATTTGCATCAAAACAAAACAATTTATTGGCAACAAAAACAGACTTAGATGATACCGATCTTGTTAGCAATGTCCAACGCATCGTAGTCGGAGGCGAGCCTGACGTAGGCCTTCTTTGTGTGTAGAGGCGTGATAAGTGTGTTGACTTTCTGCACATCGATGTTGTAGAGCTTCTTGACGGCTGCCTTGATCTGCGGCTTGTTCGAGTGGACATCAACGATGAAGACCAGCGTGTTGTTGTCTTCGATCTTCTTCATGGCAGATTCAGTCGTCAGCGGGTGCTTGATAATGGCGAAGGCATCAAGCTTCGGGCGCTTGGGAACCGACTTGCGGGGATACCTAAAGTATAAAAATAAATTTGCAATCCCATAACAACAGAAAAATTGGAGCTTTTGATGTTGCGGGCATCTTTTATTTCTACTATTTCCGGCCTAAGCTGGTCTCCAAACCGGGCCTAGCCCAAGCCAAGCTAAGCCTCAAAAAAAGACGCCCGCCGTACATCAATAGCTCCAAACATTTTTCTTCTTGCCGTGCGAAAGTAGGCAACCCACAAAAGAACACTCACTTCGGGGCCCTCGCGAGCTTGAGCGTCTTCGGCCGGAAGAAATGGACGGAGGTGCGCACCTTCTTCTGGACCTTGCCCTTCTGCCCTTTCACGACCTTCTTCTTGGCGTCGAGGGCCTTCTCGACCTTCTTGGCGGCGGCCTTCTTCTCTACTTCTTTACCCTTGGGTGCCATACCTAAACATCAAAATATAAAATGAAAACGCTGAAAAAAATCCAATTGTGAACAATGCAGCAAGTACATAGTCGGAAATAACCGACAAGGATACGATAAAGTCAAAATCAGGATAGGCGGAACAATTTATTCGGGGGTTACCGATAACAAGATGCAAAAAAATTAGGCGATAGATCCTGCATTGGCGGCGATACGGGGCCACAAGTCGGCGCATTCCTTGGCCACTGGTCCAGTGATGGCGGATCCCTTCATTTCTCCCTTGTTATTGACGATGACGCCGGCGTTGTCTTCAAAGTAGATCACTGTGCCATCCTTCCTCCGGAACGATTTGCGCTGCCTGATGACGACTCCTTGCAGGACTGAAAATACACCATGTACAAAAGTCGATGAAGAACGAGCCGCGAAACAATTTTATGCTCAAAAAATATACCTTTCTTCCTCAACTCGGGCTTTCCCTTCTTCACGGAGCACACAAACATGTCTCCGACGGCGGCGCTGGGTAGTCTGTTGAGGCGACCACGGATGCCATAGACGGCGATGACGAAGAGGTTCTTGGCTCCGGTGTTATCTGCGCAGTTCATTACGGCTCCGACTGGCAGGGCGAGGGAGATGCGGAACTTGGCTCCGGACGAGCCACCACGTCCTCTCTTCGACATTTTACCTGAAAGAAAACTTTTAGTAAAAACCAAAATAGCGAAAATCAATGAAAAACAGTGTAAAAGCATATAGAAAAAGGTGCAGCGAATGTGGGAAGAAAACAAGTGCCAACCACGGCGAATTTAGCGTAAAACAATTTGCACCAATCCGGCGAAAAATTTCTACGAAAAATATCGAAAAGCGTCGTTGGTGAGAATTTCTCGGATAGTTTTGAAGAGCGGGAAAGTATTTTCGGCAATAAACCCCGCTAATTGCAAAACAAAGAACAATTTACGCGCAAAAACTGTAAAATTCGGCCAAAAGAATTAAAAAGAGCGAAGGCCTAAATTCGCCCCTCACGGCAGCGTCGCGTCGCGAGGCGCGTCGCGTATGGTCCGGGTTTGTACTCTGTACGCCGGCCGTCGGCGCACCGCCTGAAAGCAAGGCTTTCGTAAACGGTTGTTGAAACGTTAAAATTGTAAATTCTTGCATTTTTTGCGTATTTACAAGCGAAACCGGGAAGAAATATGTTGTAGCAAAGAATTAGCGGCACTTCTTGCCGGTTGGCAACCACTTTGGAGCTGAAAATTGCGCTTGCAAAACCGTTGAGTAGTTTTGTATATGGAATAAAGTTTCAAATACTAACATTTGATCGTATTCCTCAAGCAAATCATGAATGGCTAACAAGGGAACCTCGCGGAGACATGGTGGAATTTCGGAAAACGCTCGCGGCTACCCCCGGGTAATCGCCCATTGCGATCACGATGCGCTTGTCAGATTTTTCTAAATAGACCTGTGGACAGAGATACAGCACTTCCGGAAAATGCTGATTTACATGCAAAAAATTGGCATAGAAGAATGGTTTATGAGGCTCTCCCATCACTATGGAATCACCAGTTGAATGGCCGAGTGGTAAGGGATTCGCTTGATAGGATTCTAACGAGGGTTCGAATCCGCTCACGATTTTTTGTTTTTGCTTTTTGCCAGAGATTTTTGTACAAGTCCAGAATGTTACTAGTAATAGCCCGAAATCCTTAATGTTTAGCCATTAAAGGCAAAAAAAATCGAAAAATGAAAATCGGTTCTGCCGGCTAGACTTCCTACACCTGACCATCTGCAAAAAATTTTAATTTTACAAGATTAATTTTCTGACCACGTAACGTCGAAAACTGTCATAAAATTTACAGGTACTTTAGCACGTATGATTTTGGACTTGTACAAAAATCTCTGGCCAAAAAGCAAAAAACAAAAAATCGTAAGCGGATTCGAACCCTCGTTAGAATCCTATCAAGCGAATCCCTTACCACTCGGCCATTCAACTGGTGATTCCATAGTGATGGGAGAGCCTCATAAACCATTCTTCTATGCAAATTTTTTGCATGTAAATCAGCATTTTCCGGAAGTGCTGTATCTCTGTCCACAGGTCTATTTAGAAAAATCTGACAAGCGCATCGTGATCGCAATGGGCGATTACCCGGGGGTAGCCGCGAGTGTTTTCCGAAATTCCACCATGTCTCCGCGAGGTTCCCTTGTAAGTTTTCGCAGAGAACTAGCGGCATTTTTGGCCTGTCGACTACCACTTTTTCACTAAAAACGCGCTGGGAGAGCCGTGTGTGGTTTTGAAACCCAGAAGGGCTGCTTTTCCGTGAATCGTGACATGTTCCGTAAGAAATCGTGAAGCAAGAGGCAGGAGACTGCCCATTTTCACTGAAAATCGCGCTCGAAGAGCCGTGCCTGGCATTTGAAACCCAAAAGGGTTGCTTTTCCGTCAATCGTACAACATTTTGGTTTTACTGGTGTCTTCTCGCTTCCGTTCGTCTTCTGCAACATCGAACTTTTTCAGGTATCTTCAAACATGTACGAAGACGAGGATGACGAGCAGCCGATGGAGGACGACGCCGAGATGGAGGACGAGCCCATCAGCCCGGAACAGTGGCAGGTAAATCGAGCCTCGGTCGACGTTATGCGTATGCCTTTGTTATCAGGAAGCTTGCTGGGTCGTCATTTCGGCGTACTTCGATGAGAAGGGCCTTGTTCGGCAGCAGCTCGACTCCTTCGACGAGTTCATCCAGATGAACGTGCAGAAGATTGTCGAAGACGCTCCGGCCGTCGAGTTGCAGACTGAGTCTCAGCACTTCTCAGGTTATTAATATCTTGGTGACAAAAATGACATTTAGGCGATATCGAGAATCCGAAAAAGTTCTCGCTATCGTTCGACCAGATCTACCTCTCCAAGCCAACGCATTGGGAGAAGGACGGCGCTCCCACGCCGCTGATGCCCAACGAGGTATACATTGCTAGCTCAAGCACAACGCGCTCGGTTTAGGCCCGGCTTCGTAATCTGACGTATGCTTCGCCGCTCTACGTGGACATTACCAAGCGTATCACCCAAGACGGGGTCACCACGGAGACGAAGAACGAAAAGGCGTTCTTGGGCAAGATTCCGATCATGTTGAGGTATCCATCACGTCAAAATTGTTGTACAAGATGTTTAGGTCTTCCTATTGCATGCTGTCCAACATGAGCGATCGTGACCTTACCGAGCTGAACGAGTGCCCGCTGGACCCCGGTGGCTACTTTGTCATCAACGGCTCCGAGAAGGTGAATATAGACATTCGGCTGTTTCGACGTGTATTAGGTTCTCATCGCGCAAGAGAAAATGGCTGCCAATACGGTGTACGTCTTTTCCGTCAAGGACTCGAAATACGCGTTCAAGACCGAGTGCCGATCTTGTCTGGAGAATTCTAGGTGGGAAACGAGCGTTTTTAAAAATTTGTTTTAGTCGTCCGACCTCTACGCTTTGGGTGAACATGCTGTCGAAGAGCAGTGGCGGGGCAAAGAAGAGCGCCATGGGGCAGAAGATCGCCGCCATTTTGCCTTATATCAAACAGGTAAACAGTCCTGTTTTTCGTCAAATTTTCCTCTTTTAGGAAATCCCGGTGATGATCGTGTTCCGCGCGATGGGCTTCGTCTCTGATCGCGACATTCTCGAGCACATCATCTACGACTTTGACGACCCCGAGATGATGGAAATGGTCAAGCCGTCTTTGGATGAAGCCTTCGTCATCCAGGTGCGTGTTTCGCCCCCCGTAAAAATGCGAACCGTTTAGGAACAAAGCGTCGCCCTCAATTTCATCGGTTCCCGCGGCGCCAAGCCCGGCGTCACCAAGGAGCAGCGAATCAAGTATGCGCGCGAGATTCTCGTCAAGGAGCTGTTACCGCACGTTGGAGTGGCCAATCACTGCGAGACGAGAAAGGCGGTATGGTGGATGAGCTAAATTCATGCTGTTTTCAGTATTTCATCGGATACATGGTCCATCGACTGCTTTTGGCTGCGTTGGGACGGCGTGAACTCGATGATCGTGATCACATTGGTATTCGGCTTTTTTCAATTCGCACGCCGTTTTTCAGGCAACAAGCGCCTTGATTTGGCGGGTCCGCTGCTCGCCTATCTCTTCCGGGCACTGTTCAAGAACTTGCTAAAAGAAGTAGCGTTTTGTATTGCTGTCCCCAACGCCTTTTTCAGATGCGCCTGACGGCTCAAAAGTATATCAACCGGAACGGCGATTTCCCAATTGACGTTTGCTTGAAGTTATCGACAATCACGCGAGGTTTGTCTTTACAGCTCTCCGATCACATTTGTTTCAGGTCTCTCGTATTCACTTGCCACCGGCAATTGGGGCGACCAGAAAAAGGCCCACCAGTCTCGAGCTGGTGTCTCGCAGGTATCATTCCCTCACAAACCATCACTTGTTTTCTAGGTGTTGAATCGTCTGACATACACAGCAACGCTCTCCCACTTGCGGCGTGCCAATTCGCCGATTGGCCGTGAAGGCAAGCTCGCCAAGCCTCGTCAGCTTCACAATACACAGTGGGGATTGGTGAGCCTTCCTTTTTTTTTCTATTTAACTTTTTTTAAAGGTATGCCCCGCCGAAACTCCGGAAGGTCAGGCCGTGGGACTGGTGAAGAATCTCGCGCTGATGGCCTACATTTCTGTCGGCTCCTCGCCTGAGCCGATTCTCGAATTCTTGGAGGAGTGGTCGACGGAAAATTTGGAAGGTTTGCGTGCCTTGCGCTAAAAACAAGTTGCTTTGCTTGCAGAGGTTGCCCCGTCAGCCATCAGCCATTCCACGAAAATCTTCGTCAACGGCGCCTGGGTCGGCATTCATCGTGATCCGCAACAGTTGATGGACACACTGCGCCGACTTCGGCGTCAGATGGACATCATCGTGTCTGAGGTGAGTATTACTGCACTTTTTCGCCAAAAAATGCTGACCGTTTGATACACCTTTCCTTTCAAAATCCTTTCAAAATCGCGCTTTTCAGGTCTCAATGGTGCGGGACGTGCGCGATCGCGAGATCCGGATCTACACTGATGCTGGCCGTCTCTGTCGTCCGCTTCTGATCGTCGAGAATCGACAGATGACGCTGAAGAAGGGCCATATCGACAAGCTGAAGGAGCGCGACACGGGGTCGCAATACACATGGTCGGATTTGGTTGGCGGAGGAGTCGTCGAATTGGTCGACGCGCAGGAGGAAGGTACTGGTCTAGAAATCGACAAGAAATTCCCATTTAGAAACATCTATGATCGCCATGTTGCCGGAAGATCTGAAGGGGAGCTATTGCGAGACGTACACCCACTGCGAGATTCACCCAGCCATGATTCTCGGCGTGTGCGCTTCCATTATTCCGTTCCCCGATCACAACCAATCGCCCAGAAACACATATCAGGTATTTCTTGCACCCTCCGGCACCTTGGAAAATTTTAGAGTGCTATGGGTAAACAAGCCATGGGCGTCTTCACCACCAATTTCCACGTACGGATGGATACGCTGGCGCACGTGCTCTACTACCCGCAAAAGCCGCTGGTGACCACGAGAAGCATGGAGTATTTGCGGTCCGTTGCACGGGAATTACTTATTCAAATCGTGATTCTTTAGATTCAACGAATTACCGGCGGGTATTAATGCTGTCGTCGCGATCGCTTCTTATTCTGGCTACAACCAAGAAGACTCGGTCATTATGAACTCATCAGGCATCGATCGTGGATTGTTTAGATCGGTAGGTTGTCTCGTGATTTTATCTATTTTTATATGTTCAGGTCTTCTACCGCTCCTACCGTGACCAGGAGGCGAACATCGACTCAGCCAACGCCCAGACCGAGTTGATCGAGAAGCCGTCGCGTGACAAGTGCTCGGGGATGCGGCATTCGCTGTACGACAAGGTACGCCGTCGTGCACCATACATAATATTTTTTTTTAGTTGGACGAGGACGGCATCATCTCGCCGGGCATGCGTGTTTCCGGTGACGATGTCGTTATCGGCAAGACTGTGCAACTACCGGAAACCGACGACGATCTCGACGATCAAGCCAAGAAGTACACAAAGCGAGACGCGTCCACGTTCCTGCGCTCGTCGGAGACCGGCATTGTCGACCAGGTTTGGCTTGAATTCTGTTTAGTGACTTTTGACCTAGGTGATGCTCACGCTCAACTCGGAGGGCAGCAAATTCGTCAAAATCCGTGTGCGCTCCGTGCGCTTCCCGCAGATTGGCGACAAGTTCGCCTCGCGTCACGGGCAGAAGGGTACCATGGGGATCATGTACCGACAGGTAAAAGTTTACTATTTCGGCCTAATAAAACCTTTTTTTCAGGAGGACATGCCCTTCACGGCCGAGGGAATCACCCCCGACATCATCATCAATCCGCACGCCGTGCCATCCCGCATGACAATCGGTCACTTGATCGAGTGCTTGCAGGGAAAGGTAAACGTTCCCGCATTTTTCGGAATTCCAAATTCTTTGCAGCTGTCTGCCAACAAGGGCGAAATCGGTGACGCGACGCCGTTCAACGATAACGTCAACGTGAAGGGCATTTCGACGCTGCTGTCCGAGTACGGCTACTACCTACGGGGCAACGAGATCATGTACAACGGCCACACGGGCATCAAGTTGACGACGCAGGTGCCGAGTTTTGTAGGACTGCATTCAACTCACTTTTTGCAGATCTTCCTTGGCCCCACGTACTATCAGCGACTGAAGCACATGGTCGACGACAAGATCCACTCTCGGGCTCGTGGCCCCATTCAGATGATGAACAGACAGCCGATGGAGGGTCGTGCCAGGTAACCCGCCCCATTCTCCATACATTTTCTTTTCAGGGACGGCGGGCTGCGCTTCGGTGAAATGGAGCGAGATTGTCAAATTTCCCACGGTTGCGCCCAATTCCTGCGGGAGCGCCTGTTCGAGGTAAGAGCGTTTTTTGAAGGGTGAAACTTCTTGACTTTCAGGTCTCTGACCCGTACCACGTCTATGTGTGCAACAACTGCGGCTTGTTCGTCATCGCCAACATGCGCGTCGGCAGCTTTGAGTGCAAGGTTGGTCCATTTTCTCGCCTGCGTAACAAATCCCCAATCCAGGCGTGCCGCAACAAGACGCAAGTCTCGACGATCCGTATCCCCTACGCGTGCAAGCTGCTCTTCCAGGAGCTGATGAGCATGGGCATCGCCCCACGTCTGATGGTCAATCCGTGAAACCGTGCTCTTGTTTATTCCATTTTCCTCCATTTCACGCCCTTCCCCACCCCTAAATTATTCGTTTTGTTGAAAATGTGCCCCCCAGATTTCTCCCCTCGCAAAAATTGTTCCGGTTAAGAAACTAAAGTTGATCTTGTTTCCGTTTACGGTTATCATATGCCTCCCCGCCAGCCCCGCGCCGGGAGGCCTGTTTCATGATGTTGATAATTTCGTTGTGCATAAAAATCTTTGTCAAACACCGTTTATTCACAACACAGTCAGGCGAGATCGGTTGATTAGCCGGCGTCTACTTGCGAGACGTTCGTTGCGGCGCAGTTCAACACGGCTTTTGAAGCCAAATGCCATCACCGGCCGCGCTTCCAGGGGGGTCTCGTTGCGGGTTTGATTCGGCGCCCAACACCAAAGGGCTCCAATGCCCATAACGTCGGCTAAATGGTTTCAGAAGAACCGGCCGTATTTGAACCCCGGGCCGTGGTTTTTGCAAAAATTTGGGGTTCTGCGTTTAAAAAATTACTTTGGATAGAAAATCACACATTTCCTGGTGTACTACTTTTTCAGACGTTCTTACAGGCCCAAAGAGTGCCCCGTTTTTGAGCAGTGCAAATTTTGAAGTCGCGTTGTCTGCTTGCTCGTGAAACATTCAAAAAAGTTGCTGACAGTTTTGGAACCTCGTTGGGCGTTTCTATTAGATCGCCATGTTTATGAAGATTTCCCGGGAGTCGGCTTGCTGTTACTGCCTTTTTTTCAGTTTAGCAGTGGGAGGACCGCACTTATATATTATCACAAAATTTTAAAATTAAAACAAAATGCTATCAAACAGCAGTGACGCCAAAATTGAGAGCTTGATCGATGGTTTGGTAGGTCTCACGGAGCTCTTATGCGCGCCGACCCTTTTAAGGCTCAAAAATGGATGCGCGCCGAGCTAGAGCGTCGAAAAGTTGGTCGAAAGATCCCGGAGAAGACATTTAGCAGTTTACTAGCAATCCCTTTCTATGCTTAGTAAACTATGTTTGCCCTTGCTTTTACTTTACTTCAATTTCGCCAATTTTGAGTCATCTTCTTGAACCTACGTTCCTTTTCCAGCATCGATGGTGGCGATGCCGCAGCCTGACGCGGAAACGGCCGGCATGGCCGAATGGGAGCAGGTGCGCCACAACGAATGTAAGCCCTTTTCGGTCGCAGCGCAATCGCTCAATTTTCAGTGGCGCTGCGCGCGCAGAAGCAGCCCAGCTTTGCGCATCGGCTGTTCGCGGCCCCGTTCGCCACACGGTATTTTTTTAAGCCTTTTAAAATTGGGAGATTTTGAGCTTTTGAGGCATTTTCGCTACAATTTTGGTCGAAATGTCCAAAATTTTCGAGAATTTTTACAGTTTTTTTTATGAGATTTTTCTACCTAAAAACTGTGTAAATTGCTATAAAAATGGTGTATATTTTGTTAAGGGGCTGTGCAAGATTACTGGTAGCAATTAGTTACCCCCCTGCTAACAGTCCAGTACCTGGTTTTCTTGGGACACCGGGTATCGTTCGAAAGATTCAGTTGCTCTTTAGGACCGACCTCAACAGCAGCTTCCAAGATCTGAGTCCGCTCTCGCTCGAGGAGCAGGAGAAGCGCATTTTGGTGGTGGTCGCGCACATCATTTATGTGAGGGTTTTCTCGTCAACGAAACTGTTCTTTTTTAGGGTTGGAGCTCGCAAGACGTGCACATTTGGTCGGAGGACGGGAGCTACCGGATAGACGTGCGTGAGGCTTTTACTTGTGGCCATGGAAAACCATTAGAATCCCGAAAATCGGAATCACGAAGATCAGAATTTCGAAAATATATACTTGTTGCCGATCAAGAAAAGTTAGGGGGCCGCCAAGCCACAAACGCTTGCCTTAAAAAGATGTGTTTCTGTCTAAGTTTTGAGATTCGGAACTTTCGACATTCCGATTTTCGGGATTCTGAATTTTAGACATTCCGATTTTCGAGATTCTGATAGCAAATCTGGGACCATGACATGATTTTCCATTTTAGCACAACATCACGTGGGACCCAAAGTTGCGCTCGCACTTTGAGACGTTCGAGCGCTCGCTGCTCTACATCTACGCCATCTACCAGAGGACGCACGGTACGCGGATTTTGGCTTTGTTCCCTGAAAGCATTGGTTTTTCGCATTATCGGGGGTGAGCTTTTTTGTATAAGTCTAGAAATAGCTAGTAACCTAATAGGAAGTGTTTTTAGTAAAATACAACGATTTTTCCACTAAAAAACTGGCTTGATTTACCTTTATGGTCCTCGCCCGAAAAGTGTTTTTTCGGGTCGGAATCGATCTAGAAATGATCAAAATGTAGTTTTCAGTGAAAAAAATGCACCGGAAAGAAGTTTTTGAGGGCTAAAAAGACCTTTTTTGCTAAAATTCGGGGACCATAAAAGGATGGGGTATGTCGTTTATGGTCCTCGGCTAAAATCCAGTTTTTCTCGTCGGAATCTATCTAGAAATGATCAAAATGTAGTTTTCAGTGAAAAAATGCGCCGGAAAGAAGTTTTGAGGGCTAAAAGACTTTTGCTAAAATTCGGGGACCATAAAGGGGTCAGGGGTATGTCGTTTATGGTCCTCGGCTAAAATCCAGTTTTTCTCGTCGGAAACAATCCAGAAATGTTCAAAATATCGTTTGCAGTTCAAAAAGCGCCGAAAGACCTTTTAGCTGCAAAAATTATTTTAGTACAAAATTCATTCAGCCCAGTTTTGCCTAAAAATAAGGCTTCGTGCCACCGGGGCCTAGTCGCTTCGGATGGGCGCGAGCTCGTAGCAGTGTTTCGAAATCGGGGCGCCCGAGCAGCCAGCGCCAGGCGCCCTGATTTCGAAAGAGTGAGCGGCAGCCCATCCGAAGCGACGCCCGCCTTGCCCGACTAATGCTACGTGCCGCACCTTGTTCAGAAGCCTTAGGCGACCACGAACATCTTTCCGGCACTTTTTTTCGAAGTATTATGAATTTCCAACAATTATCTATTGATTTGGTAAAAGACAAAACACTTTTCAGGTGGGGACCATAAACGACATACCCCCTTACCCCCTTTTATGGTCCTCGAATTTTCACAAAATAAGTCGTTTTAGTGATTAAATCCTTCTTTCCGGCGCATTTTTTCACTGATATGACATTTTGAACATTTCTGGATTGTTTCGACAAGAAAACTGGATTTTAGCCGAGGGACCATAAACGACATACCCCTGCCCTTTTATGGTCCCGATTTTAAAAAAGGTCTTTTTAGTCCTCAAAAACTTCTTTCCGGCGCATTTTTTTCACTGAAAACTACATTTTGATCATTTCTAGATCGATTCCGACCCGAAAAAACACTTTTCGGGCGAGGACCATAAAGGTAAATTTTCCCAAAAAACTACCTAAAAACGTGTTAAAAAATTTGAAAAAGTCGATTTTGGAAAAAATCGGCCATTTTAGTCGAAAGATCGGTATCTTTGTATAAAAATTTGTAGTTTTTTCCCAGTTAGTCACAGTAAAAAACCGTTTAGAAACGGTTCCACTATTTAGGCTTCGAAAATTGGAATCTAAGGGCAAGGTGGTCCTCCCCCGATAATTCTAAAGAACTTAGGGAGCGTAAAAACTGGAGAAGCGCGGCGCACAACTAGCTTTTTTTCAGAAGCCCTCTCCAACCCGTCGGGGCCCCGCTTCCCCTTCATTTTCGCGCAGGGCGTGCAGCTGTTCATCTCCAAATACGTGAAGCCATTGTGAGCCGCCGTCTCTGAGCACCTTATGGCATTTTAGGGTGACCGAGAAGCGGACGCTGCTCGACGTCAGCTGCGAGATGGCGCGGCAGGCCTCGTCGCTCAAGGTGTGCGCCGAATTATCGGGAATTTTGAATCAGGTATGATTTTTTTCGGGGCTTTTTTGTAAGATTAAACGCACTTCGTTGTTATATTTTTAGCCAATGTATAAAGACAAAAAGCGGAAGTGTTTCTAAACTGTTCTTTTTAATATTCCTAAGCGTAAAAAATACAAAAAAAGCTATATTTTTTTGGCCAGGAATGGCGGTTTTTGACTAAATATTTGACTTTTTGAAACTTTTTAGATAACTTTTCCTAGTTAATATATAGTTTTATTTTACTGAATTCTTTTATTTTTGTGGAAATACTTCCTATTAACGTGTGGAAAAACTTTCGGTATTGATGATTTCCTTCCCTTCGTTCTCAGAGCACCATTTTCCAGCCCGGCTGCATCTCCACCAAGTTGATGGACGCGCTCGAGGCGCAGCTCCGCGTCGCCGTCAGTCCCCAGGTATATTGTTGCGTGGTCGTTCCTAATATCCCGTTTGTTCTAGCTACGCGAAATCCTCGACTACATCCTGTACAAGATGCGCGAGCAGTGGGCGCTGTGCTCGTTGGCCTGGGTCACGCACGGGCAGCTGCTCGAGGACCCGCATTTCGAGGTTGGTTTTATACGGCTCGTTCTGATAGCAGAGTTTCCGGTTCTTTCGCATTAGCGCGGGGGGATACTTTTCTTAGGTCCAATTTTCCAAAAAAAAAATAGCGGAATTTCTAAGCGCGCTTTTGCTATTCCTAAGATCAAATTTTACAAATCCGACCTTTTAAAATTGGTTATAGAATTTTTAAATAGTTTTTCTGGATAAAATATAGTTGTATTTTACTAAAAAACACTCTTAAAACGCTTCCTATTCGGCTAGCAGACATTTCTAGACTTTTACAAAAAAGTTATGTTTTTCCCCCTCGATACTGCATAAATTTCATTTTTTAGAAACCATTTCGGGAACAGCTGTTCTGGTCTTTATTTTCCTACCCTAATTTTCCTATTTTCAGTTCATGATCTGGCCCATCGCCAAGATGAAGCAGCTCAACTCGATGTCGCTGATGAAGACGGCCGTCAAGTCGCCTCGCGACTATCAAGTGTGGGTGCCGACGCGGCCTTTTCCATTGCAGCCCATTTTGCAGGGTCAACGACAAGTTCATCGGCATCCGGGCCATGTGCCCGAAGGCGTTCGAAAAGGAGTACCAGGCCATCCTCTCGGCCGAGAAGTACGTGCGGCTAATTACGGCGGCCGGCGTGCGAGCCACCCCATGTGAGCATTTCTTTTCATGCTTTTTTCATTGCGTTCTTCTGCAGATTCGATGCACCTTGACGAGAAGGACCTGCACGATTCGTCGAAGACGGCGCGCGTCATACGAAACGTAATTTGCGATAAATTTTGCTGCGACTGGCCTTGTTTTCAGATTTGCCGAGGGCGCAGCGAGCAGCTGCTGAAGCACATCCACGAGAAGTTCGACCTCAGCGCCGCTTACGCGTAAGTTTTTCTTTTAGTTTTGCGTGGGCAAGCAGGGCTGGACGTCGGGTTTTCACGCCCTTGATCATCACATTTTTAGGCGCGCAATTTTAGGGTGGTATACGAAAGCATTTCCCTCAACTTTTGTCCCCAGAATTTTGCGCCATCGGCATGTTCGTTGCGGGTTTTCCGTCAAAAATTTGCATTTTTTTTCAGAAGCTTCGCGCGGAAAATTTCGCAAAATTTTATGATTTTTTTTGATAAACTATTTGTATCTAAAAACCATGCTATATGGTTTTTAGAATGCTATAAAAATGGAATTGCTGGGTATAAGGTGCTCCCCCCTGTTAACTGTCCAGAACCGTATTTTTTTCTGGGGGCAGTCGAGCCAGGGGTGGGCAAGGTAGGTAGATCTGCAAAATGGGGACTGCCGGGATTTTGGTGGCGGGGCAGGGACTGCCGGGAGGGCGGGGGAAGACGGCGCGGAGCGCCGGAAAAAATTTGAGATTTTTAACAATTCAACATTGCAGGTAACAAGTATTTCATCGGGAAAACGGAAAGAAGCATTTGTTTGAATATTTGAATTATTGCATGTAATAAGCATTGGGGGCTTTGGGTACTCAGTAAATTGTAGAATCGAACATCGAACCATATCCTGCATACCCAACCGGCTGCCGTCCTCGAGACATTTTGGGGGTTTTAAATGAAAAGTGCCTTTTTGAGGGTTTTTCCGGATTAATTCCGGAATACGATGATTTGCAGCTATAGGAGCGGTATCAAATTGTAGAGCTTGTTATTCCACATCGAACCATACCTCACGGCCCACCGGCAGTCCGACTTCATGGACATGTTGGACTGCTAGACCGGAAAACCTGGTTTTTCAAGGTTTTTCCGGCATAATTCCGGAATACGGTAATTTGAGGGCCTGAAAGTGGCACCAGATTATAGATCTCATCATTGTGCGTCGAACCATACCTCACAAGGCCCACCGGCAGTCCGACTTCATGGACATGTTGGACTGCCGGACCGGAAAACCTGGTTTTAAAGGTTTTTCCGGCATAATTCCGGAATACGGTAATTTGAGGGCCGGAAAGTGGCACTAGATTATAGATCTCATCATTGCGCGTCGAACCATACCCTACATGTCCTTTTGGCAGTCCGACTTCGAGGAAATGTTGGACTGCCGGATTTTAACCCGCATCTGCAAAATGAAAAAAACGGGTTTTTGAGGACCGGGTCGCGACCTTTAGGGGCCCTATCTCGGGCCCCAACCGCGCACCGAGACGGTAGGCAGCTCATTTGTAGCTCAGGCTTGGGGCTATCTGGTAGTGTATCAGCCTACTTAAGAAAACGTAGGAGGCCGGAGATCCTGGACTGCCGAGTTTGAGGCCATTTTGCAGGAGCACATTTTACGAGTTTCTTCCAAAAATCATATCTAAATAATTTGTCGATGGATTTGGCTCAAATTTTCGGAGGAGATGGACCGTAATCTGTTCTATTTAAGGCCTGAAAAGCAAAGCGTCGGCAGTCCGATTTAGGAGGTAAAAAAGCGATTTCATTTGCAGACATTTTGCAGACGCGGGTTCAAATCCGACAGTCCAACATTTCCTCGAAGTCGGACTGCCGAAAGGACATGTAGGGTATGGTTCGACGCGCAATCGTGAGATCTACAATTGGGTGCCACTCTAAGGCCCTCAAATTACCGTATTCCGGAATTATGCCGGAAAACCCTCAAAAAACTAGTATTTCCGTTCCGGCAGTCCTTCATGTCCATGAAGTCGGACTGCCGAAGGGCATTAGGTATGGTTCGACGCGCCATGACGAGATCTAAAATCTGGTGTCACTTTCACCGTGAAAAACTACCATATTACAAAAATAGAGAGGAAAATTCTATAAAATAACTCTATTTCCATACATCCGTTCGAACAGCTCAAGGATAACGGACTGCCGACGGGACATATAGGGTATGGTTCGACGCGGAACAATGTGGTCCAGAATTTGGCGTCACCCCCAGACCGTGAAAGTCCATGGAATCTATCTAATTGCGCCATCAAATGGTAACCCACGTATGGCGGCGTAGCCGCCCCGCCAAAAATCGCTTTTTCCCTTCCAAAATGGACTGCCGGACCCCCGGAAAATGGACTGCCGGGATTTTGCCGCTGCAAAAAGTTGCCCACCCCTGAGTCGAGCGTCTTTCTCCTCAATTGTCGCTTGTTCAGCGTCGTCAACGCCGTCTTCCTCAGCACCGAGTTCGACCTCAGCGGGCTGCTCATCAAAGTATGCGGGGTACGCGCGTGGCTTTCGACTTCCCAAAATCGTGCCCCTTTTTAGGACCAGCTGTACCGGCCGGCCGAGGAGGTCTCCCTGCGCCAGCTCAACAACCGGATGACCCGCATCTTCGAGCCGTACAGCGTCGACCACTCGGGCGTCTTCAGCCAAATGAAGTATCGGCCAAGGCTCCCCCGCGTTTTATATAGCGTTTTTTAGGCTCGAGTTCGCGTCAATCTCCTTCTTCGAGAAGATGGGCGTTGAGGTATGCCGGGGAATGGTACTTCCCGAGTTGCTACCACAATGTCGAAATTCAAAAGGCCGGAATTTTTTGCAGATGATTCGAGGTTTTCCAGGACAATTAACTTAGTAAATTTCGAAATTTTGAATTACATTATTCGTACATTTCGACATTATGAAATTCGGCGATCGCCCTGTCTAGGAATAGGATAAGGGTGTTTAATTTTTATTGCCCTTTCTTTTAGTTCGACGGCCCCCAGAATCCGACCGTCTCGACGACCGTGCAGCTGTCGTGGACGCCGAGCACGCTGCTGCGCGAGATCTGGAACACTGAGGTGCCGCGCCTTGGGGTGTCCGTGCAGTGATCGTGTCGTGTTTAGGTGGTCCACAACCTGATGCTCATCCAGCGCTATCTGTTCGTGCTGAGCGCGCTCATGTTCCGCATCGACGATCGGTACGTTTGCTGCGTTGTCCCTATTGACGTTTTTGTTTTTCGGCTGCTCGAAGTGGCGCGACGCTCCCGGACGACGGACCGACTGCCGCGCAGCGTCGGCAACTGGCAACAATGTGAGGGGTTTCGAATTTGACCGGCTCGAAATCGTCGGAATACCGACAACCAAAATGCCGACAGTCGAATTCCCGGGCATTACCGGGGGGGGGTCCTTAGTAACCAATTTTTAAGACATGACTAGTGGATGTATTTCTAAACGTTTTTTTGCTTTCCCTCAAGGTAAAAACCTTACAAAATTTTATTAACAATACAAAAAATATCGATATTTCGGCCGAAAATGGCCGTTTTTTGACGAAAATTTCGACTTTGTTGAAACGTTTTTCAACTTTTTGAGATAGTTTTTTTAGCTATGCCGGCATTCTGACCGAAATCTTTTTCTGTCAGCGATTGCGTTGTCAATGCCTCATTTCCAGACCGCCTGAACGGGATGCACCAGTTTCTCGTCAAAATCATCTCCTGGACCCAGGACGTCATCAACCAGGAGGCGCTACACGTGCAGGAGAAGCTCGGGAAGGTCAGTTGGTGGCTCGTGGACGCAAATAACTTTACGTTTAGACGGCCTCCGTCGAGGACATGTGCGAGCTGTTGATGGAGAAGCTGATCGCGCCCATCTTCGCCCGCACCCACCTGTGCAACGTCGGCATGGTGACGCAGGTATCCTTTGTTTGTCCATTTTCCGGACTTTTGCCCATTTTAGGTGCACCAAGCGTGCGTGGCCATCCACAACTTTCTCGAGGATAAGGTGAGCGCCCGTTGCTTTTTCAGTTCTGGGCTGTTCGCGGGGGGAAACAAATTTTTCCCTGTGGTTCTCGACGGTCCTTTAGCAGAATATGAACCATTTTTATAGCATTTTTAGACATAGTTTTTTAGATAAGAAAACAATATTAAAAAAATTTTGAAAATTTTTGGCTTCGGTCAAAATGTATTAAAAATGATCAAAAAAGCTCAAAATTTTCAAATTTTCAAAATAAATAATAAAATTTCAACCAGAACTTACTAAAAGCACTGAAAAATACATATGTATCATCATCAATAGGTGGAAAAACAAAAAGTAGTTTTCCACCGCATTTTCTGCCTTTAACGTTTCCTTTTCCAGGACGCCGACATCCTGCAAGTGGCCTTCGACGCGTTCCTCGAGGCCCGCGACGTGCTCGTCATTCACATGGAGGAGAACCGCTGATGATCGCCGCCGGCGGCCGCGGCAAGGTCGGAAAGGAAAACCCCCCCCCCCTTCCGGCTTCACCAACAAAACTCTCCAAAATTCACAAATTCACTTGTTTGTCCCGGTGTACTTTGAAATGTGCCCCCGCCAATTGTCCAATTCTCGAACCATATCATCCACGCATTTACCGTCTCCTAAATGCTGCTCCTCACCCTCATCCTCCTCGTTGTGCCCTGGCGCTGCTCCCCATTTCTAATCGCCGCTTTCGGGTGCGTGCCTTTCCATTTCTCCCGCCAAGTTCTCATATGTGTCTAACTGCTCAAAATGTTGTGCGTCGCTGGTTGTGAGCGCGGTGTTCGTTTTTTTGCCATTCATATTGTCGGCTCTTGTTCCTTTTTCTGTTGTCCTGTCCCATCGATAAACTGTCGCGAGGTTTTCAGGGGTAGCAGCTTCGGTTTGGGATAAATCTGTCATGGGTGCCCTCAAAGCCTTACTATTCCTCTAGCCCGGGCACCCATGGCTGACCCGTAAAGCCTTGTCCCAATGACAGTTTACCATATGGAGCGGCCGCCGCAACGCATTGCGCCGGCGCGCCCGCGCTCATGTTTATGCAAATTACTCTTGTGACGGATCACGAAACCCATCACGTGCTCCTAATAAAGATGTTGAGGCAGACCGTCCGCTAGTTATAAATGCACGGCATATGCATTTACGACTACAAATAAGCACCACATGTCATCGTGGTCTTCTCACCGTTTCGGGAAAATTTACCTTTATGGTCCTCGCCCGAAAAGTGTTTTTTCGGGTCGGAATCGATCTAGAAATGATCAAAATGTAGTTTTCAGTGAAAAAAATGCGCCGGTAAGAAGTTTTTGAGGGCTAAAATGACCTTTTGCTAAAATTCGGGGACCATAAAGGGGTACGGGGTATGTCGTTTATGGTCCTCGGCTAAAATCCAGTTTTTCTTGTCGGAAACAATCCAGAAATGTTCAAAATGTCATATTCAGTGAAAAAAATGCGCCGGAAAGAAGGATTTAATCACTAAAACTACTTATTTTGCTGAAAATTCGAGGACCATAAAAGGGGGTACGGGGGTATGTCGTTTATGGTCCCCACCTGAAAAGTGTTTTGTCTTTTACCAAATCAATAGATAATTGTTGGAAATTCATAATACTTCGAAAAAAAGTGCCGGAAAGATGTTCGTGGTCGCCTAAGACTTCTGAACAAGGTGCGGCACTAGCATTGTCAGGCAAGGCGGGCCGTCGCTTCGGATGGGCTGCCGCTCCACTCTTCCGAAATGGGGCGCCCCGGCCGCTTCGCCGGCCTTGGCGCCCGATTTCGAAACCCTGTACGAGCTCGCACCCATCCGAAGCGACTAGGCCCCGGTGGCACGAAGCCTTATTTTTAGGCTAAAACTGGGCTGAATGAATTTTTGTACCAAAATAATTTTTGCAGCTAAAAGGTCTTTCCGGCGCTTTTTGAACTGCAAATGATATTTTGAACATTTCTGGATTGTTTCCGACGAGAAAAACTGGATTTTAGCCGAGGACCATAAACGACATACCCCCGTACCCCCTTTTATGGTCCCCGACTTTTAGCAAAAAAGGTCGGAGCTATTGATGTTGGGGGGCATCTTTTTGGCGCCCAGTCTTAGGCTTAGGCTTGGCTTTGACTTCGCGTCCGCTTGGCTTATACTTAGCTTAGGTCTAGGCTTGGCTTAGGTTTAGGCTTAGGCTAGCTTGGCAACTTAGGCTTGGTTTTGGCTTAGCTTAGGATTAGTCTATGCTTAGTCTGGGCTTGGCTTGGTTAGCTTAGACTTGGAGACAAGCTTAGGCCGGAAAAACCTCCAAAAGATGCCCCCAACATCAATAGCTCAAAAGGTCTTTTAGCCCTCAAAAACTTCTTTCCGGCGCATTTTTTCACTGAAAACTACATTTTGATCATTTCTAGATCGATTCCGACCCGAAAAAACACTTTTCGACCCGAAAAAACACTTTTCGGGCGAGGACCATAAAGGTAAATCAAGCCACCGTTTCTGCTCGCTTAGTATTTACATACATAGATTAGACGAATTACAAAAATGTTGAGCCACTGGCCCGTGAGGTAGCTCATTTGAAACAGCATCTTTTTCCAGCATATCGTCAGTGTTTATCCAGAAAGTATTCTACAAGATTTTAGAGGGATTGAAAATCGATCATTCCGAGCCAGCTTGTTAGAAAATGGCTCTGACTTTTGAAAGCGGCTCTTCAGTCGCTTTGGAAAATAGATTCGAAATCAGCGAAAAATTCCGCACAGGTTCGGCTTGGTCCCGAATGGAATTTCCATCCGATTACCTGTCAGAAGCTCGAAAAGCAGAATGTCGATTTTCGGAAGCGAGAATTTGCAAAATTTCGAATTTCCAGAATCCGGAAATTGCCATAGTCTGAATCAACATTTAGAGCTGTCGAAATTGCACGCTTACGCCCTACAGGGTGTCCCCAAGGAGGGAACCATCTGGAATTTCGTCGTGTTACATCCCAAAATTGGAGCAGAGGTGTGTCAGACCCTAAGTAACAACAATCTTGACTTCCAGGCGCATAGCTGCAGTCATTTTAGAGTTATGACGAAAATACTGTTTCTTCCGCCGTTCCAAACAGTTACTATGCAAACCCATACAAATTCCGAGATACTGAAAATTCGAGATTATGAAATTCTAGAGTCTGATATTCGAGATTTGGAGAGATTACCTCTTGGAACCTATGCCCGATTGATTTCTCATCAATTCTGTGTTGCCTCTTTATTCCATTCGTTACTGTTCACAAAGAGAGACACGCATTAGTCCAGATACACATCCCTCGTAGTACTCAAGTAGGAACGCCCCGAGGTACTCTAAACGTGCAATTGAAAGTTGGACCGGTACTGTTTTGTTTGGTATTTTGTATTTTCGGTTCTTGCGTATTTCCGGGGGGGGGGGACCGAACTTTTTTCGGCCCAAGCCTAGAATTTTTTATATAAATAGTGGAATTGTTTCTAAACTGTTTATAGCTATATACGCATAAAACTTTACAAAATTTAATAAAAAAAATTAAATTTAGGTAAAAAATCGATTTTTTTTCGACCAAAAATGACCAAATTTTCGACTTTTTCAAGCGTTTTTTAACTTAAATTTTGCTAAAAACAATGTGAGAGCACTTTAAAAACAATCGGTTGCGGAAGTGTGCGCGAAAAAACACCTTGCTGAAGAGCCCCCCCCCGCCCTGCCACCGGCTGTCCAGGATTTTGGAAGGGTTCGATCCAATCCAAAGGGTTGTCGCGTCAAGGGATAGCCCCCTCACCACCCCGCCAAAAAGACAGAATTGACGAATTTCCCGTAACCCACTTACTTTTGCCATAGACGTGGATCCGAAAAAACAAATCACCGCCGGGCTGAAATCAGTTTTTTCGTGGCTTAAAATCAAATTCAAATACGGAGGTGCTGGACTGTTAGCAGGGGGGGCGGTTTAGCAGGAAGAACCATTTTTTATTTTTCCAACTATACCACCTGGCTGTTGATAATCTATAATCAATTTTCATCGTGTTTTTAATAGTGTTTGATTACCAAAAAGCTACATGGAAAAAATTTAAAAATTTTGTAAAATCGAAAATTTTGTTCTTTTTAGGCATTTCTCATACATTTTTTGGACCAAAGAGTCAAAAACGTTGGTAAATTTTTGTAATAATTATTTTTATATATAGAAACTATGTAAAATGATAAAAAAACAGGTTAGATTTCGAAAGGGCCTTAGAGAATTAATGGGGGAAAATTGGTTCCCCCGGCTAACCCCCGCTAACAGTTCAGTACCAATCAGGAATTCTGCTGGTCTCTACGAAATGTCGATGTGGTTTTACAGAAAACAGCAAAATCGAACCACTGGTTTTTCTTCTAGCGTTTTCATCATCGTTTGCACATCTTCATCCTCGCCATCCAGAAGCTCCATCGCGCCGTTATGGATAAGTTGTACACGATTTTTCAAATGGGACTGCAAAAAAGTAGTAATTTTCCGACAAATACGAGAGCCTAGTATCACCACACGTTCGAAAACTGCTATCTGAAACGGACTCCGAAACCAGGTCCACGGGCCCCCGCGTGGATCCTTGACAATGAGCCAGATGCGGCCGCAACGCGACCGCGTCGCATGTTTTCTAGACGCTGTTTCGGAGGTAAAACGCTTGAATTTAAAAATTCCGATGTTATTTCTTAAAGCCTCACGCAATTTTGATGATTCTAGTCGTTTTAATTATGAAAATTGATCAGAGAAGCACCGAGATCGAAAGATTGCGTGTCATATAAGGCATTACGACATGTAATCGCCGCGCACTCAAAAAGTCGTTTTCGCCCCGAAAACATTTCTGGTTTTTCTCAAATATTTTGCGTTTTTTCGCAACGAAATCAATTTTCTGGCACTTTTCGGCGGCAATCTTTTCCTTTTTTTGACCAGTGGTTTCAAGGCCTGCGCCCGCGAAATTTGACTTCCGAGCCCCTTTAACAGTGCAAGTTGCAACGAGTCATCGGCCATTTTGGTCGAAAACCCCGTAATTTCTGTATTTTTTTAATCATAATTTGTGAGTTTTTACGTTTAGAAATGGTAAAAATGCTTGAAAAACACTGTTCTATCTCTGTTGCAAAAATTGGATCCTTAAAAGAAAAAGGTTGGTTCAACGCTGGGGCATGGGCCAGGTTTCGGAGACCCTTTAATCGATTCGTACTATGGCAATTTCGAGATTCTGAAAAATCGAGTTGATGAAGATTCGAGATTCTAATCTTCGAGATTCTGGAATTCGAGATTTTGAAATTCCTAGATTCTGATAGGTAAGAAGTACCCCGCTGATGTGGGCTGCAGATCGCGAATTCATAGCGCGTGCTGTTCAAGTGATTGTTGGTAGCGCAGAATCGAGCAATGTCGAAGAATTTCGCAGCGCCTTACCAGAAAAGCGTTCACCACATCCAACTGCTCTTCATAATCGTATTCGGTATCAACCGAATAGAACAGTCCGCTCCTCGAGGGTCTTGTCGGGCAAAATGCTAACTGAAACGGACGGTTTTCGTGTCTGTGCAATAGACCCGAAAACAAAAACTCATAGTATGTATATTTTCCGCGGCTTATTTTCAAAATGTCGAAATGTCAGAATGACAAAATTTACATAAGCTAAAATTCCTGGTAAAGTCCCCGAATCCTAGGCAAAAAAAATGTTGTCGTGAAATAAGATCAAAAATAAAATGTGGAAAATTTTTTTTGGCTAGGATTTGGCGGTTTCACCGGTAATATCAGCCTATGTAAATTTCGACATTATGAAATGTCGACATTATGATACCAATTCATTTTCCGCGCTCCATTGAATGACATCAGCGGATTAACAAAAAAATGTTGAATTTTGAAACGCCAATCGATAGAACGTCAAAAATGAATGTGTTAGAGAATTAATTTTAGCTAGTTTAAAAGTTTTATAGTATGAAAACTTCGGTCTAAACTATCTGAAACTTGAAAAACTATCTAAAACCCTTGAAAAATGTTGAAAACTCGAAATGTTGGCAAAACAGCCTGCTTTCGATGGAAATATCGAATTTAAAAAAATGTTTATTAAAAGAATTTGTGTAATTTTCACGTTTAGGAATAGTAAAACGCCATTTAGCAATGCCACTATCGATATTTTAAAAATCAGATCCTAGGAGGGGTTGGGAGGGGGGTTTAGAGGGTTCGGAGGGGGTTTAATGGGTTTCGAGGGGGTGGGGGGGGGTTTCGGGAGGTCTAGTGTCCGTAATTCTGAATATATTGCTGAAAACGCACTTCGATTAGATGTGCGACCACATCGTTGTCGTGGAAGCCGGGTGACAGGAAAACAGCTGGTGATTCACAGGTTGCCTTTAAGCCATCGGGACAGAACGCCCAAAACTCGGCGCATTCGACGCATTCCCAATTGGCTTCCATCCTCTCTACCTGTCAAGTTTTAGATTCGGAGTAGCGTCGAACTCGGCTTATTTTCAAAATGACGAAAATCATGGTGTCGAAATTTGATAATGACGAAATTTACGTAATCTAATCTAAAATTCCTGGTAAAGTCCCCAAATCCTAGGCAAAAAAAATGGTTTCGTGAAACAAGATATAAATAAAATGTGAAAAAATTTTTTGGCTAGGGTTTGGCGGCTTCACGGGTAATATTGGTCTATGTAAATTTCGACATTCGGGATTTCGACATTATGCAATTTTGACATTATAATTTTCGACATTATGAAATTTCCATTTTGAAATTTCGACATTATGAAATTTCGATATTATGACATTTCGACATTATGATACCAATTCGTCGAACTCACCTGTACACATCGACGGCAGCGCACGAAGTTGTGAGGCTAAACTTCAGGGTTTTTTACTGTTGTTAACTAGTGGTAAGTTGCGGTGCGGTAAGCCACTTCTTTTTGCTACGGCTATTTTATAATACGTTATTCTGAGTTGTAGCAAAACTTTGCTTAGATTTTCGATGCTCCTTCGCGTTACATTCCAGCAATTTTGTAAAAAACATCGAAAACGCCGAAAACTAGTTGTTTCTCACTTAATTTTCCATGTGGAACCCGCGTCTACATCTTGTTTTCGCTCAAACAATTTTATATTACGCTGTTTTCAGATGAAATACGACTGTGAGTATAGTTTTTGACGCTCTATAAGGGGGACCCGTATCATTTCATTTATTCAACAATTTTTTTGCCTGCGTCGCCTTTTTTTAGCTATTTTTAGCACTAGTTTTAGTCTTAAAAGCCGCATTTTTTCACAAATTTTGCTTGCCGGCGCTGCCGTTTTAGTCATACTAGTGAAGCATTTTTGCCCCCCGTAATGTCGGGTATGTTACGGTCCTGCTCACCCTGTACTAAAACAAAACGGAAAGAAACTACCTCCCATAGCCACAAAGAGTCAAAACCACGGCGGTAGTTGAGCAGGATGTTTCGAAATACAGTATGGTTCTCCAGGGAGAGGTATGCTTCTTGCACGGCCGCCAACCAACGGAACAACGCTGTCGCCTGAACTAATTCCTTGGCCAGGGTCGAAAAGCTGCTACGCGGCTTTTCAACCCTGACCCCATATCAATGGATGAAATCCGCGGGGGGGGGGGGGGGAACCGACCTTTTTTCCTGTCGGCCCTAATGGGGATCGTAATCAAATATAACGTGTTTTATATTGTTTTTAGCAAAATTTAAGCCTATTTGAATTTCAAAAACCTGTTTAAAAAGTTAGAAAAACGCTTGGAAAAGTCGAAAACTTGGGCATTTTTGAGCCGAAAACATTGATTTTCGGCCTAAAATTGAATTTTTTAATCAAATTTTGTAAAGTTTTGATGTTTAGTAATAGCTATAAACAATTTAGAAACAATTCCACTATTAGTGTAAAAAATCTAGGCTTGGGCCGAAAAAAGTTCGATCCCCCCGCGAATTCTTCCCCCCCCCCCCCCCCCCCCCCGGAATACACAAGAACCAAAATCAGAATCTCGAATCGCAGAATTTCGATGGTATAGCAGCGATCCCGATGCAACCCTGCAGGTCGTGCATGTCCACGACTAACATTGTCGTATCCTTTTCAGTCGCGGTGATCCTATAAAGTAATGTACCTCATATCCGTCGTCCCGCCTCGAGGGGCGATCGAGATACAATCCCGGTCGTGCGTACATGAAGCTCTGGTGCTGTAACATGGAATCTGGTCAAAGCGTCTGGTACCACTATGCTGCGTGGCTCCAATGTTTTCTGCATTAAATGCATTAAATAATTCTCCCGTACCTTAAAGCGCTCGTTCAGGGAGGGGCCGTGTACTCGCCCCAACGTGTACACCCTATGGACGTTGGGACCGAGTGCACTGCCTGCCCGTGGCGTGGCAGGCAATTTTCCTCCTTTGCGGCCTGGGGCGCCCCTCAGCCCCTCGCCAGGTTGTAGCTGTGGCTGACTGGCATCCATCCGCGCCTCCCGTGAGGAGGGCCCGGGTTCGACCCCCGGCCGCGGCAAAAATCTTTGTTTTTCCAAACAAAAACGCCCCTGAACGTGCCCTTTAAACTTTAAAGTTTAAAGGCCTCTGGAACGATGGTTTGCGCGCAAAAGCAAAAGACGTTTTGCACGGGGCGGGGTCGAACCCGCTACGTGATAATGACAGCCCAGCGCGCTATCCCCTATACCACGTTCACCAACTGCCGCCCGCTCCTGCCTGCCTGCCGGAGATGACCTGCCCGAGCGCCCCCTTTCGCCACGCGGCGCTCCTATTAGGTTGTACAAAAAGTCCTGGCGGTTTTGGGCTTGGATCGCTTTATCAAGAACGGTTTCGATATCAGGGTTAATTGTAATATGTCGTTTGAAAGTACTCATCGTGCTCTACAGAACAGTTACAGTAACTTTGTCATATTACATTTTTGAGTTTTTAGAAGGTCTGAAAGTTAGAACCAAAATTGCCCTATTTTCTTGTTTCCTTCAAAACTTTTTTGACAGGCGGCGTAGAACCGTAATGAATATAGCATTCGACTAAGCTCACGAAGCACTACAAAACGTGTCGTAAAAGTCCCGGTTCAAAAATTATTCCTTTGAGATACAATAGAGTAAAATTTGGTCGGGGTCCAAATCATGGCTCTTTCCGAATTTAGGGAAAATAATTTTTTTTACGTTCCTGAGCATTGGAAATTGAATGTCAACAACTAAGAAGGTTGCACCAAGGCCTTATAAAAAATCCCGAGCCGTTTTTATGGCTGATTAGGTTGAAATGGGATCTGGGGAGCCAAAAAAGCTCAAAAACTGACTGAATTTTGCACGGTCGTATCTCAAAGGAATAATTTTTGAACCGGGACTTTTACGACACGTTTTGTAGTGCTTCGTGAGCTTAGTCGAATGCTATATTCATTACGGTTCTACGCCGCCTGTCAAAAAAGTTTTGAAGGAAACAAGAAAATAGGGCAATTTTGGTTCTAACTTTCAGACCTTCTAAAAACTCAAAAATGTAATATGACAAAGTTACTGTAACCGTTCTGTAGAGCACGATGAGTACTTTCAAACGACATATTACAATTAGCCCTGATATCGAAACCGTTCTTGATAAAGCGATCCAAGCCCAAAACCGCCAGGACTTTTTGTACAACCTAATAGGTACGCCGCCACGGTGTCCGCGCTCTGCAGCCAGCCGCAACCCCTGCGGCTGAGTACCCCAACGTCCCATAGGCCTTTAAAAGCCGCCGCCTGACCCGAGACGGAAGTTGAATGCACACACAGACACTAATTTTTTTATATACACGGGGTGTCCCAAAAAAAGTTCCCCTCTAGCGCTCAGAAGGAAACTTAGATCGGAATGTTTTTACACCATGGAAAGCTCTCGAAAAGGCGAGAAAACAACCGGGTTTCATTTGCGATAATTTAAACCGGTTCCATCGAAATTTAAGGTTTTCCAAAAAACCAGTCATTTTTTTAAGAGAAATTTCGCAAATAGTATGCAGACTTGGCATAAATCAGCAGTTTTGATGGTTTTTGGGAAGGAAAATGCGTTAATAAAGCAACATAATAAAGATAATGAACCCTTCTTGTTTTCTCGCCTTTTCGACAGCTTTCGATAGATACCTAAATCGTGAAAATCCGGGCACGACTGCGCGCGTGATCCGACAATGTGTGAATGAAAAAAAACCTACGGGTGAATTGTACTCGGCAAGGAGGTACACCTCCAGGAAACGGCACGAGATGCTCGAAAACTTGAGGGAGTCAATTAACCTCGAGAACGGGAACTTGTTGACCCTAAAAATATTCGATTGTTCGAAATTGTGGTGGCCGCGAGGTGGGCGCCGAATTTTTTCATGGCCAGGTTTGTTTGGTGAGACTGGATAAAAAGAGTTTTACGTTGTTTTTGTGAAAAAAACCTTGGCAAAAGTTTTCGAAAGTTCGGATGCACATGGCGAGAAATTTGCAAACCTGTCAAAGTCGTGGCTTTCCAGCGTCAAACAGATTTCGTCGTCCAGGCCGTGCAAGACGAGCTGAATCTCATGCAGCCAAATCTGAAAAGAAAAACTCTGGCTTGACAGCAAAAGCAACAACGGATACAATTTTAGCATGGGCCTGTGTATAGCATACCAATACTACACTCCTAATGACGTATCAAAAACCAATGAAAAAAGACCGCTTCGCGGCCCTTTTCGACTGGACCCGGTCTACTCAGGGCTTCGAGTTAGACCCTGTATAAAAATTTGCTCGGAGGCAACCCCAAAAAACCGCAAAATTTTACAAAATGGCTTGTCAAATAGCGCATTTAACTAAAAAACAGTTTTGAAAACTGTTCCAATTTCGCCGTTTCAGGGGCTTTCGAATAGTGTAACTACGTTCCGATCCGATGCTTCTGCGTCGAGCTAGAGGGCCGTTTTTCGGGACATCCTGTAGGTTTGCGCAGAAAAACGTTGGCCCCGCCCCTATTAGAAAATCAGAATATCGAAAAATAGGTCCTCGTAAATTGGAATCTCTAAAATTCAGAATCACGAAAATCAAGGCCGACAAACATTTTTAGGGCAAGCGCGTGTTGGCCGGCGGCTTCTAACTCATATTTTTTTCGAGATTCTGTTTGTCGATATTCTGCTAGTTTCCCGTAAAGCTGACATCAAACCAACCTGCCGTTCTTGCTCGCACGTTTTTTCCGCCTTTTCTTCCGGCTGTTGGAGTCGAGCTATGAGCCAAATCACATTCACCCGTCGAGGGAACAGCCCCCTCCGATTGATAAGCTCCCTAAAATAATTGGTGGTTCGGTTCTGGACTGTTAAGAGGGGGGGGGATCAAATGTGTACGGTGAGGTATACCTGAAGGCCTTGTTCGTCCGGTGCAACGTTTGGAGCTCGCCGATTTCCAGCTGGTCGAGCACCGCCAACATCAAGGCCTTTGGCAGGCGGCCCGTGGAGAACATTTTATGCCTGAATTATTAGGTTACTGTAGTTAGTTAAGTTCCTTTTGTTACATACTGCCCAAAAAGGCCGCAATAAAACCGGTTTCAGGAGTATCGCTTTCAAAGCTTGATGCGACAGGGATTTGATGAGGAGTCAATGAGATCCCTCACCAAGTGGCGTTATCCAAGAGCGATTGCGGTAATTTTGAATGGTCATCTGCCAAATAGGGTCAAATGTCTATTAATATCGAACGGACCGACCCAAATCACGGTCCTCTGGCTGTCTGCCCCGGCGGCCATCTGCCACTTTGGACGGCTGTAAGTCGTCGTCTAGAGCCAGGCCTACGTTCAAGGGACTCCGAAATCTGCTCCACGCCCCCGGCGCGTGGATTCTTGGCAAAGGGATGCGACCGCAACGTGACCGCGACGCGTGTTCTTTTGCAAATGTTTTGACGTGAAAACGCCAAGGTTTCAAAATTCTGAAGATTTTTCGGTAATTCTCATCGAATTTTGTGTCTGCTTAGGCTTTCCTGTCACCGCTTTTCGCCAATCTTTTTGATACCTGTATTTTTGGCTCTATTTATTTGGTTGCATCATAAAGGGCTTAAAATCCATCACACAGAAAAAAATTCGGCTACCCGGAAAGGTGCGCCTTTTCAAGGGCTACAAGATGCCCATGCTTAGCTAGGCATGAAAATGCCGCTGCGCGGAGATAGAGGTCAAAAACCTAGTGTCTCTATCTTTTTGATACGCACTGTATTCCAGGTTATTTATCGCTGTCTCGTGGTAAGGAAATTCCAGCACATGGCGAATTTTACGGAGCTACTGATCTGGGATTCGACGCATTTATTTCGGTAGTTGGGCTTAATTGTCGAAGATGCAGAGGCTGACCGAAATTTGACGGTCGTCGAGCGGCCGTGCGAGTGCTGTGAGATACGCTGAAAACAGTGGTACAGCAACAAACATTGAGTGACAGGAGCGCCGCGTTTCGTGGAATAGGGTAGATTAATTAAAAATCACGTGGGGGAGTTGCACAATACCTTTAAATTGAACCATTCCGTGATCACCAATGTTTTTTTGAGGGCTATCCGCATAATCTTTGTTTTGGAAAATTTTTCTCGATCGATCGCGCTGTTAAACTATAAAAAACCTACAGTTCCCATAGGCGTTGATGCGGAAGTAACGTTGGAAAGTAAACGCCTTGAGTTGCTAAAGTTAGTTTCCATTAACGCTTCGGATCAGCCCCACTCACCGGTCGCTGTTCGTTCATCCATTTTTTGAGTGTTTCCGCATCCTCTTCCGCTTCGTCCAAATATTCCATAGACCCAGCATGGAGGCGTTGAAGGCGCTCGGCAAATTCTTGCTGCAAAAGTGTATGGTTGTTGGTATATGGTGATTCCGCTGCGTGTTCGGAGTGTAGCTGGTCATTTCAATTAGTTAAAGGGATACCGACGGCATTGGTCGATGGCCCCTGATCGAACTTTTGGCACGTAGCTGACAGGGTAGAGAACGCGCCCAGGGGCGAGACGCAGAGAAATTTTCTTTATGCCGTCGTTATCCCTTTAAGACGCCAATTTAATCCCGGCACTATCATTTGTCTCCTTTTGTGTTACGTAAGGGGCAAAGTAGACGAAAATGTGCGCCGTCGTCTGTAGGACAAGCATACCTAACACTTAGGGCCAAAAAGCTTCGAAATGTGGGGCCCCCAACTTGTTTTTATTTGCATGTTACCCGTTGCGTTCCTATGATCCGCCTATGCGCCTTAAAAGTAAGTGACTGTGGCGCGATAGAAAGTTAAAAAATTGTGAGGTGGAAAAGTCCGAATATCGGCTGTAGGGGCATGGTGCGCTTGAGTGTGGCCTATATGGTTTTAGAATCCGATGCGATTGGCGTGGCGTTGAAAAAATTGTAATCCGACCGGCAGCTTCCGTCAATCCAACCAACAGGTAGGATGCCATTCCACTCAATTATCCCTCGCCCAACGATGACGAGATCGCCGCCAGAATTTTTGCACGCATACAGGTGAAAAGAAATAGAAAGCGCTAGAGAAAGAGAGAG
>JBBGBA010000318.1:72500-82245 GCA_038088335.1 Mesorhabditis sp. LJ9110
TTGTTTATATTGCGTTATAGGGCCGTACGAAATTACTGGGCGCAAATTGGTTCCCACTACCAAAAATTCTCTGCTAAACCAAAAAAATTGTTGTCAAAAAATCCATGAAATGGCGGGATTATGAAAATTCGGGATTATGAAAAGCCGGGATTATGAAAAGTCGGGATTAGGAAAATTCGAGATTATGTAAATTCGAGATTATGAAAATCGGGGTTATGAAAATTCGGGATTATAAGATTCGGCGTTATGGTGGTAATCCGGGAAAAGTGTGTGTTTTTTCCGTATTGACGATTTCACGGCGGCACGGCCGAACTTCCGGCTGATTTCCGGCTGAACTTGCGGAGCGAAGCGGTTTTCAACCCTGGTTTTATCTTCTAATTACGGTCAAATCTCGCCACCTTGGTAAAAAATTTTCCATTGGAAGCCCCGTTCTCCGATTAAAGTAGCCGTTAATTAGATGCAGTATTCTCTCTCTCTCTCTCTCTCTCTCTCTCTCTCTCTCTCGCTCTCTCTCTCACACATCAGTGCACATCTCTCCCCCTCTCTCTCCCTCTCTTCTCTCTCTCTCTCTCTATCTCGCTCCCTCGCTCTCTCTCCCTATGAAGAACACGAAAACAGAAATTCTCCGACCGGAAATGACTCGATCACGATGAGGATCCCTGGCCCCTGTGGCCAATACAGATCATAAGAATACCTGAGTTTCCTATTGACACGCTGCGAACTCTGCAACCCGCGGATTGGCAGCTGATCGAGCACAGCCATCAACAAAGGATCCGGAAGGCGGCCGACGGGAAACATTTACAGGCGATGGAAGTTGGATGGAAGGAAGGAACGTGGAGAATGCGGCGATTGTTTGTTGCTGAAGGAATGGCCCACGGCACCTATCGACAAATTGATTCAAACACCCCGGCAATCTGGGTGACATTTGAATGACCATCTGCCGTGCAGCGGAGAATTAAGATCGGCCCCTCACTCCGTTCAGTTTTTAATAACAACATCTTAACGTTCAAAAATCTATTAGACAAAAAAAACCAATAGGGAAGCGTCTACGGGGGCATCCCAAACATGGCCAAACGTGCCGAAAAACTGATAATACGACGTACCAACTTTTAGAAGTGATGTTCTTAGAAGTAACGTTTTTTAGACATAATGATTTGAGAAGTAGTGACTTTGTGTCAACTCATCTTTACAGAAAATTTCCCCTGACAAAAATCACCTAGGAATACGCTGATACGACCCATTTTTACAATGCAAAATCGTCTCTCTCTCGATTTCCCTCCTCTCCCTCTCTCTGGCTTTCTCTCTCTCTCTCTCCTCTCTTTCTCTCTCCCTCTCTCCTCTCTCTCCCTATCTCCTCTCTCTCTATCTCTCTCTCTTTTTCTCTCTTTCTCTGTCTCTCTACCTACCCAACTACTTGAAAAAGACCCCCTAATAAGCTGAGAAAATTCCAGTGCTTCAAACAACAAATACAACAATTTATCTCACGTTCCGGAATATTCAACGAAATTTTTAGTGCTCGGTGCGTCGGGATTCCAGCACCCCTCATTGGTCGAAGAGCACAACGCGCAGCGTTCCGAATGTCCGGTAGTTGTTGGCGTAGAAGATCCCACGGAAATCTTTAAGGATCCTATTGACGACTGGTTAAACCGATCAATAATCGTTGCCACTGGTTTGATAGAGCATCCCAAGAGCTTCATTTTGATGCCCTACATGTCCCCGTAACTTATCAAAAGTTCCATATATAGTTTAGCGCTTCAAAGTTTGTTCCTATTTCAAAAACGATGAAAAATTCGTAACGAATAGAGGTCGAGATATTTTAGTGCAAACACGCGACTTTTTTGCACGCCCCATGGATTTTGATAAATTTCCCTTTAGTCGCTATAAAGTTTCCATTACATTATTCCGGGCTGAAATGAATTCTCTTCACATATTTTTCGGCGCTCTATTAAACGACCCTCGCGAAATCCCACAGCAAATGAAAATTTTATCATAATGAGTGCCCCGACCCAGCTCATCGGATTCTACAGCGTCGAAAATACTTGAAAACATTCCGTTTGGCCGAAAATATAACGAAGAAACCGCTTTTAACAGCTTCCTGGGAGTTTGCCTTGTTTTTACACGCTACTGTATGTGTACCACCGTTGCTGTTATATTCTCGTTACTTACTTTTACCATAGACGTGGACGCGAAACAACGATCGAACGTCTGCCTTTATGTAGGTCTGAAACAAAGCAATTTAGTTTTAGCTGGATAAAAATAGTTTAGCGAGTTGTTTTATACGCTGCTTCCGAATTTCACGAAAAAAAAACTATAAAAAGTTGGGTGTTCGACAGAAGTCACCCGTACAGTGTTTCGAAAGCGGGGCGCCCGAGGAGCGCGAAGCGCCCAGGCTCCTCTCTCTCTCTCTCTCTCTCTCTCTCTCTCTCTCACTCCCAAATCTGGCTAAAACGCACAGCGTGTTTCTCAATCCATTTGAGAAGTGTTTGTGCGTCTTCTTCCGTCTCATCCAGGAGTTCCATGGCACCTTTATGGATCCGGCGCACCCTTGTCTTCAAATCTGACTGAACAAATGTAGATTTCCGCCCTACTGGGAGAAGAAGCGCCTTACCAAAAACTCCGTGACCGCCTTCACCTGGGCAGGGAATTCGTAGTTGGAAGTAACAGAATGCCTCAGCCCTTCATTGGCGGGCCTCCGTGGACAAAATGCCAACTGAAACGTGCTCGGATTCGGATGATTCTTACACCATTCGAAAGCCCATGGAAAGGCGATTTCGTTTTCTTTAATTATTTAGCATTTTCTTGATATTAAACGTTTTGCTAAAGATTCTTCAAATACAATTTTTTTTAAAAAGGCTCGTCTTTTTCTGTGCCAGCATTTCAATAAACAAGCGGATCTCACATAAATTAGCTCTTTTCACAGTTCTTAGCCATAAAAAATATACAATTTAAAAGCTTGTTTTCACGCCATTTCTAGAGCTTTCGATAGATATCTAAATCATAAAAATCGGACACGACTGCCGGACCACTTGGTTAGGGCGCTTTTCTGGGAGTTCCTGTATTTTATTAGCTTGTAGAATTAGAATTAGACGATTTTAATGCGAAAAACTAAATCACAGATCTTCTTTGCTATCAGTTTATCATTTTTCTAGCAACGATGAATTTTCCTAAAACTTACTAAAATAAAACTATCACTTTTCTAAAGTATTGGGAAAATTTCACTTTACGGTAACTAAATCAAAAATGGATTTTTCGACTGGAATCGATAGATCTAATCGTCTTCTAGCGTTTCCCGTTGAAAAAACTATTGGTTACCTAATAACAAAAGTTATAAACGTTTTAAAGTAGTTAGTTCACTTTACGGTAACCTCATAAAAATGCGACTTTTCGCCTGGGATCAGTAGATCTCGTAGAGTTCTTGCATTTACAATTGAAAAAACCTTTGGGAAAATTATTCGGAAGAGGCTATAATATATTTTTGACATTTTGACTGTGACATTGTCAGGCAAGGCGGGCCGTCGCTTCGGATGGCTGCCGCCTCTTTCGAAATCGGGCGCCTGCGCCCGCGCCTCGGGCGCCCCGATTTCGAAACCCTGTACGAGCTCGCACCCATCCGAAGCGACTAGGCCCCCGGTGGCACGAAGCCTTTTTCTAGTCACAGAGCGGAGGAAGTAGCGGTAACTTCCCTCCAAACTGAGTGACTTCTGTCGCAACACAGTCTTTGTAATTGTTCAGGGATTCAGAAATTTGGACGAAGCGCAAAATGTGCGATTATAAGGCATTTCCTGCGCCTTTTGCAGCAGCCCGTATTTCGTACCCATTACTTTCACAACTATTACGTTTTTCCGTCCAAAGGATCCCTCGTAGCCGAAACCGACTTTTCCAATGCGGGGTGGACTGGTTTAAAACGTTTATAACTTTTGTTATAAGTTAGTCCCAATAGTTTTTTCAACGGGAAACGCTAGAAGACGATTAGATCTATCGATCCCAGTCGAAAAATCCATTTTGATTTAGTTACCGTAAAGTGAACTGGCCAATTTAAAATGTTTATAACTTTTTTAAGTGAGTCCCAATAGTTTTTTCAACTGGAATGTAGAACTCGACGAGATCTATCGATTCCAGTCGAAAAATCGACATTTATTAGTTCCGTAAAGTGAAATTTAGCCAAGTATTGATCGAGGCGCAAAATAGCTGCCCTACGATCTCGGGTGAAAATTTTCACAATCCATCAAAAATAGCATTTGGCGGCCCCGGTCGGTTGGCTGGTGTGGTCTAGCGGTATAGGACGGGTGGGTTGTCGCCCCGCCAGGCCCGGGTTCGATTCCCGGCACCGGCTCAACGCTTTTTGCTTTTTGCTTTTTGGGGTTCTGAAAATAGGAGCCGATAGGAGGACCAATTTTTCTGACGCGTTTTTCTAATACAGCGAAAATGCCGGCAAATCATTTTTTAAAAAATAAACCTTGCCCGCCGCTATTCGTAAGCGTTTCTTGGCTACAGTACTTTACCCCCCCCCACCCCCGGCCGGAAGTTTTTGGCTATAACTTTTTTATTTTACATTATTGTGGGCTCAAATTAAAACTCTTGGTATATGTTTCGACGCTCTATCGAATGGCGTTGCAAAATCTCGACAAAACCAGCTGAAATACGGAAAACTATGAGATCCTTCGGCTGGGGGTAAAGTAAAGTCTCGGCCGTTTCTTTCATTTTCCAAACACCCACCTCGACTAATTGCCCGACCACGTCGTTATCCTGGAACTCGATCGGAAAGGATACTTCTCGAGTTCGTTTTCTACTCGGCTTCATCCGATTGGGGATGAGGGCCCACACTTCCGCGCACTCCACGCATTCCCAACCGACTCCCCTGCCCGCCACCTAAAATGCAGAATGCCAGCGGCCACCAAAAGTTTGGTCAGTTTGGTCACCAAAAAAAAATCGATTTTTCACCCCTTCACACGACTGTTTACAATTAATATAACGGTTTATACACCAGGGCCCGTTGCCAGCAATAAGACAATACTTAGAAAATTTTTGGGAATCGACACCCTAACCATAGTAGGGTCATTTCAAGGCAAAATCGGCGAGAAATTTTTCATGAAACTTGGGGTACGATAAAAGGTTGTAAAGAAGAAGACCAAACTTTCTAAATTCCTCCAAAAATTTTCGAGGCATGAGCGAGCACCAGCCAAATCGTCAAAAAGTTTAAATTTTTCTGAAGCGATATTATTGCTGGGAACGCGTCCTGGTGTTTAACTAGTGGATAAAAAGTTATTTGGAGGCTTTAGAAAGCAAAGAGGACTTTTGGACAAAAAGCAAAAAAATCGTTAGCGGGTCGAACCCTCTAAGATTCCCCAGACGCCGACTACTACACCACTAGGCCACCAGACCACGGTGAAGGGGACGTGGGAAGGGCTTATGAAGGTGGGCTGGAAAACTTTAAACAGCTGTAACTTTATTAAAATAACGTATCCGCAGCTAAAAGTTACATCAATCGATTCGTCTCGTCGAGCTCTACAAGATACACACGCTCACATATCGGTACATGTCCGCCCCAAAACATTCCTAGTAGGGTACTTTGAGTCCGAGCCTTTAAGAATTGGCATCAACCACAGTATTTCGGTCGTAACTCCGGAATTACTGAGACACGTTGCGAATCAGGTTGCCCAAAAACTATCTTGCGGGGAAAGGAAAGGAGAGGAGGAAAAGTTCAGCTTACGTTTCGACATTCATCGCATCGCGCAACGTTGTTTGCCTAAACTGATAGATAGAAGTTCGAGCCTAAGCATTTCGGAGTAACGTCACCTGGGGTAAGTGTTTATTTTGACGATTGGCGCTTTCCGTATTTTTCACTCATTAAAAAAATCCAAAAAACCCCATGTTTTCCACCCTAAAAATAACCGATTTTTGACCGAAGCTTCCGCAAAAAATTTTTCTAGGCTTTTGGTGCACATAAACTATAGTTACGTTTTTTACTAAAAACCGTTTCAAAATATTTACTATGCGGTTACGAAGTATTTCTGGGCTTGTAGGCAAAGAGAGCTAGTTGCGGGCGTTACCTCATACAAGTAACCATCGTCGAAACCGTTGCGATAGTTCAGGATGATCTTGCGAAATATGGCATGATTTGGCACCGAAATGTTCAGGTTTTTGACGGCTGCCAACCAACGGAAAATCGGACTCGCCTGAAACATAGATGATTTGCCCATCTCTCTCCCTCCCTCTCTCGCTCTCTCTCTATCCCTTTCTGGCTCTCTCTCAGTATCCATCTCTATCTCACCGATACCTCAAAAACCTCGTTGCTCCTCAGGGATGGATCGTCAAGCCAATCTGGATCCTCATTCCACTTCTGTAATTGCGTATCTTAGGTGGCTATGATCAATTTTTCCGACCGCATTCGATTTCAAAAGGGCAACATTTTCGCGGCGTTCTACAAGGTTAGAGGGATACCGACGGAATAGGCAATCGGTTACGCGCTGGAAAGACAAATGTCTCCGCGCCTCTCCCCAGGGCGCGCTCTGCCCTGTTGGCTACTTGCCAATTTGTTGATGGGGGATCGACACATGCCGTCGGCAGTCCTTTAAACCTACCGTGCCATCGTAAGTGGCAATAAGCTCCACATCCAGCTCGCGACACGTGATGCCAACGCTTGACTTGATCAGGTCAATTAGGCTCGAGAATGGGAAGCGGTTCAACCTGCAATTAAAGATTAGATTAGATGTTTATTGAAAGGGTTTTTAATAGAAATTTAACTATAGTTGAAGTGCAGCAAAAACCATAAAAAAACTTTCGCCGAAATTTCGGTCGAAAATCGGCCAGAATCAAGGTTTTTCGCATTTTTTAACGAAAATTTGTAAAGTATTTACGCCTAGGAATAGTAAAAACAGCAGAGAAACAAGTTTTCTGTTTATTTCTGTTCAAAACTCTGCAAATTCTGCATGCACGATCGTGTACGCCGTGGCCGATAGCCTCGGGGTGGCCGCGAGCGTTTTCAAATTGCGAGATCAGGCATTTGCCTTTCCGTTGTTAGCTTATTAAAGTATTCGAAATTTTATCAACCTGTAGAAGCTGTGGCTATTAAAAGTCAAGGTGCCTTGGCCGAAATCGCGGATGATAATCTGCGTCTCGTGCAGCCAAACCTGAAAAAAAATCCGAAAAATTGTTGTCGAAAAAAATTTGGAATTTTTTTCGTTTGAAAACTAGTTTTTGACAAAAAAAGATGGCGCCCCCGGTTGGCAGAATGAACGTCTGACTACGAAAATCGAGAAAAATCGAACCTTGTGTTCTTGCTCGCCCATTTCCTTCGCGTGCTCCGGCTTCCGGATTCGTGCCGTGATGGAGATGGATTCCACTCTACGCGGGAATACGCCGCGTCTCGTGATGCACGCCCTGAAGGGGAATCCGTCAAAATCTCGAAAATCAGAATCTCGAAATTTCGATCGTCTAAATCAGCATTAAATGCTTTGGAAATTGCACACCAACGCCCTGAATTCGGCATCGGCATATTCCGAGATTCTGAAAATTTGAGATTCTGATTTTCGAGATTCTGATAGCCATCGTAAAACCCCCCGAAGTCACCTGAAATCCCAGTTGACGCGGTGCAAAGTCTCCAAATCACGGGTGGGCAGATGGTCGAGCGCAGCCATCACCAGACAATTTGGCAGGTAGTTGATGCCAAAGAAATACCTCATGCTCGTCCGCAAAAAACGGCAGAAAAACGAGTAAAAGTAGCTTTATCGCATAGCAACTTTTAAGCCACCACCTGTTGGAAGTGAGAGGAAGAGAGAGGGAGAGAAATAGATAAAAATTTAATTTAAGCCGGGCCTTGGCGGGGAATTAAAATTGGCCTGACCCTCACTTTGGCACCCTAAGAGAATTGTGAAGAGAGAGGGAGAGAGAGAGAGAGAGAGAGAGAGAGAGGAGAAGGGAGAGAGAGATAGAGAGCGAGAGATATAGAGAAAAGGAGATAGATAGATAGATAGAGACAGAGAGCTAGAGAGAGAGGAGATAGAGAGAGAGAGAGAGAGAGAGATAAAGGGAAGACGAGAGAGAGAGAGACGTTTTTTCTCGCTACTTTGTTATTTTTATGACGCTTATTTTTTGGGGAAATCAAAAACTACCCTAAGCTAGTTGAAAATTTCAGTGGTTGTTTTAAATTCCTGTTTGGAAGTATTTGAACATTTTCAGCTTGATCCGAGCTCTCTGGCTCAAAAAAAACTGTTGGCTCTTCACGCCACTCCGTATTTCATCACCGCCCGGGTAGTGGGAGGGGGGCCGTGTTACGATAGGCGTTCCCTTCCCCTTGTGTGACTAAAATGCGGCCAACTCATTCCGGGCCACCCGGCCCTGAAATGCGTGGAGGAATGCCTAGCGAGTATTTAAGGGCACTGATGGCAATGCGGCGATACCTTCAAAGCCTAATATTTTCCCTTTTACTTGAATTCTGCCATTTTCCCCGGAAATGGGTTTGCTGATGAGTCGACTGAAGGATTTATGGGATCGGTTCGGGACGCGGCAGGCAAAAATCCTACTCGTCGGCTTGGATGGGGCGGGCAAGACGACGCTGCTCTACAAGCTGAAGCTCGGCGAGATTGTCAACACGATTCCGACTATTGGTGGGAAATCTATGTTTTATTTAGATTTTTTTAATCATAAACAACTTTAGCGATACGTTGTTGCAAATCAAGGCAGGCTAGCAGAGATAATTTGGGAATGGAAGGGGCAGGCTAGCAGAGATCATTTGGGAATGGAAGGGGCAGGCTAGCAGAGATCATTTGGGAATGGAAGGGCAGGCTGCAGAGATCATTTGGGAATGGAAGGGGCAGGCTGGCAGAGATCATTTGCCACCTTTCCAGGCTTCAACGTCGAGACGGTGGAGTACAAGAAGATCTCGTTGACGTGCTGGGATGTCGGGGGCCAGACCAAGATCCGCCCCCTCTGGAAGTACTATTTCGACAACGCGGATGCGGTCATTTTTGTGGTATTTACCGTCTCGTTTTACAGTATTAACCCGGGGTATTTCTAGGTGGATTCCCTCGACAAATTGCGTGTGAAAGAAGCGGCCGAAGAATTGGGAAGCCTATTTACTGAAGATTCCCTCAGAAATACGATTTTCCTGTTGATGGCAAATAAGCAGGTTGGCCGGCTGAGCGGATTTTGCCTTCAATGGTCCTTTAAAATGAGCTAAAATAATTCTGGGGGCATTCTAGGACCTTCCAAATGCCCTATCGGCAGGCGAGCTAGCAGAAAAGCTTGGATTGACGGAAAATCGGAGTCATAAGGTGGGTCGATAGCAGAAACTATTGGGATAGACAGAGCGATGGAGAGTGAGAGAGAGACAGAGAGGGAGAGAGAGGGAGATGGAGAGGCAAGCTAGCAGAGACCATTTGTCCCCTTTCAGTGGCACATCCAAGCAACCTGTGCCCATAATGGAGACGGGATCTACGAGGGACTCGACTGGCTCGAGCGGAATCTCCCAAAATAAATGACTATACGAATAAATTTTTCCCATTTTTCGCTACAGTACAATTTACAGTACAATACTGTGCAAAACAATATTTTGATAACAGCTTTTTTTTAAATGTCATTTTGCCGTGAAGGTGGCGCGTGCGTGCAACGACAAGCCGGAAATACATGGCGTGTACTTTCTGGCACCCTTGCGTCTTGGCGGCTATTGGGCGATAGCTGAGCACTTTTTCGGCACATTGATAAGCCGCTTTTCTGGCGACTAAGCAAGACCTTGATGGTTCGATCG
>JBBGBA010000321.1:0-60135 GCA_038088335.1 Mesorhabditis sp. LJ9110
CATAAAAAGCCTTATATGGATCATGTCTTTTGGCATATCCGCAACTGCCCAGACCGAGTGGACGAAAGGGGCGATTTCGCTTTCCCAATCCTTTTTGATTCAGGGAAAAGCGTAGTTTAGCGTACCCGTTCCACTCCAGCCAATAGCGGCACCCCCTTTCGTGTTATATTTTCCATGACGCGTCACATGTTCATGATGGCGTTCCCCTGGGCCAGCTTGGATCAGTTCTTGCTTTTCGAGGCTTTTCGAGGCTTTTCCTTGCCCCCGGTTCAGCATTTCCTGCCCGGCCACACGGCTGTTCTCCTGCTCAAAAGTCTCGAGTCCCGACTTCCAGCTGCTGCTCGCCGTGCTTTTCAGTAGATAGTTTCTTCACTCCCATTTCCCCCATCGGTTGATCGTCTTTTTGGAGTCGCAACCAAATTTATGGCAGTCGTTCGTTAGCCGTTTCGATTTTTGCGGGTTTGGCTGGGTTTGGTGGGCGAATCGGCTTTCAACTACCTAATTTTCTATTTTTAAGTTTTTTAGTTTTTGAGATTTACAGGGCTTAATCCGATCAAGAATACGTGTGCCTTATGCGGGAAAGGTGTCGGGCACAACTTTCTCATAGATGCCTGATAACGTACGAGTAATTTACTTAATATTTTTTTAAGAAAATCTAACTGTATTTCAGGGTGAAAAATTATTTCAGAATATTAAAAACCGTTGACAATTCGAAATTTTGGTTGAAAAACGTATGTTTTTTTTTTCTGCATAGTTTCATGAAAATTGCTAACGTTTTTTCTTTATGGATTGCAATAACCGGTATTGAAACATTTGCTCTTAGCATAATTCAATAAATCGGAAAAATCCCCCACGATAAGACAGAAGCACCGAAAATCCCGGCTTTGTGATATTTCTTGGCAAAGTTGCAAGGCAAATTGCGCTTCTTGTGGGAGTTGGTGTGCGAAAGATGTTTTTTTTTAGGATTTAACAGCTGATTACTACGCTATTCTTAATAAATAAATTGTTGAGCGCCGAGCAGCCGCCCTTGGATTACTTGAATTTATTATCGGACCTCCGAGACGCAAAAAAGGGGAAAAAAGAACACATTTTGAAGGTTTTGCCTAAAGGTTTTCCAATTAGTAAAAACCTTCATAATCGTACAATTCGGCAGCTTCGAATTGCTATTTTTCTCCGGTTTTGAAGAGCTTTTTAATGGTCTAAAAATCATTCCCATCCGATACTTCTTCGTCTAGATACTGAAGTTTTTTTAACGAGCCCATTCGTTTATTATGAAGCTGTTAGGCTTTCCCCTAGGCATTCGGGTAGTGAGTGTGTTTGGTAATGATTTCTTACACACTCCCCCCTAGATATTTGGCCTTCTCCCCTGTGGCTGTCGATATTGGCCATCCAGCAAATACTACCTCCCCTTCCCCCATTCCTCTCTACCCGCCTGTCACTTTTTTATCGGTCTCTTGGTATTGGCCGGGACGGGACACCAGGCTAACCCATTTCTTTTTTTCTGCTATCAACCTTCATTCAGGGTTGTGACGTCGGCAACTGTGTCGGTTCTGCAGGGCGGTAGTTGGTCCCCTGAGAGGTACTACTCGGATACCGTAGCGTTCAAGGATTGCCAAAATTCCACTTTTTTCCCATGCACATACTACACACTTACTCTTTCCCTCACTCGCTCTCTCGCTCTTACTTCCCCCTCTCTCTCTCTCTCTCTCTCTCTCTCTCTCTCTCTCTCTCTCTCTCTCCCTTCGCCTCTCTCTCTTTCTTGGTCTTTCGCTCTTTATCTTGCCATAGATGGTCTCGACAGCTACCCTCGGTTCCAAAAGACCAGTCTAACCTCCTCGGTTTTTGCTCCATGGTTCGACTCCAGCCGAAACCGACACAAATTTACTCTTTCTTGTGCCGGAGTTTATTGTTGTCGATGACGAGTCAACAAGGGGTCGATTTCCGGCTGCCTAGTGCCTTTAAACTTATTACGGTGGCTCCCCAATCCGGAGATGTTACCAATCCCTTTAAAGCCACCCGCCCTCTTTACCCAATTCCTCAAAAGAACCCTTATGTTAATGATGTTAGCTAGGAACCTTCTGGCACCAAGTTGCACCCTTTTGGGGATGGAGGGGATAAAAGGCATCGAGGATGGCTGGGGACAGTTCCCAAGGGCCTCAACCCTAATAGAAGAAGGGCCCTGACCCCTTGACCGGGCCCTATTCAATCCGCTTTCTCTCTCTCTCTCACTCTCTCTCTCTCTCTCTCACTTTCCTCTTTAACAGCCATCTGCCGCCAAGAGTTCCCCTCACCCCAACCTCTACCACGACCACAACATCCATCCTGGGACTCAATCCGCCCAAGATTTTGGTCTCGTTTAGCATGGAAATTGGATTTTTTTTTGTAATTTTGAGGATACTTGATCTACCGCTGTAATTGAGCTAGAGTTTTTTGAATAGCAGGGCTATGCTCTTGATTTTTTAGTGACTGATTTTTTCCCAAAAATCCTGTGTTTCCGGATATTCTGCTCTTTCTAGAACGAAATTCAGTATTTTTCACCTGTCTACAAGCATGTTAGCATGAAATTTAGACCTTTTGCCGATCATGGTAGGACTTACGGTAACTCTGTACGCACGTTTTCATCTAACTTTTATTAGTTTAAGGGTTGGAGACATTGTATTTCTAGTAAAATTCCAATTTCCCTGGTTTTCAGGCCCTTCGTATCAAATATAACTTATTTTCCCTTGCTTTTACGCCTGAATTGGTTTTGTATTTTTCAAAATATGAAAATGCAAATATTTCTGATTACCAAATTTCATATTACCCCCTCAAAGTTTGCAAATTTCTTATTTTCCAGATTTCCTGGGTAAATCGGGGGTTTTTAGCGTTTGTAGGGGGCGCTTTGATGTTTAAAACCAGCCAAAAATAGGGAAAATTTAGCAAAAATTCCTCATCAAATATGCTCAGATCGTTATCGAAATCGTAGCGATTTTCAAAACCTACGGGACGTTCCGGATTTACCCAACCCCGTTTTCGCCGGTTTTGCCGGTTTGGGCACAACAATTCACAATCCGCGGGGTCCGTTTTTAATCCCTACCCTGCCCTGTTGACTGTATGGCCTTGACAGTATGTCCAAATCCCCCTCTTCCATTCTCTTCTTTCTTTTCTTCTTTTATGCATTCGTGTGGATCCTTATGATCATGGCCCCAATGTGGCGCCAGACCTCCCCCCGGCCTGGAGGCCAGCAAAAAAGTCCCGACACGTTCTGATTGCGCACGTTCCCTTCAGCGTTTGACGCAATTGTTGGGCCCCTAAAAGTTGAATGATCATCTAAAAATCCTCGTTTAACAATTTAAATTTAGAAATTAAATTCGGATTGCTAACCACGATTTTTTTGAAAATTGTTTTAGAAATTCTAAAACAAACCATTTATGTTTTTAGCAGAGTTTTTGATAATTAGAAAATACGGGATATATCAAAAACCAATAAATAGAAGAAAGACCTATGAAACAGTATTGCCTGTGATTATTCCAGCAGCTCGGTTTTTCGACTTTCGGGCCCATGCATGCGCCTAGCTTTTTCTAATTTTTTTTAGATAATGTTGCCTTAAAATTGCGTTTTTTTATCTAAAACGTTTTTTGGATACATTTATCAATCTTTTCTGCTTCAGGTCTTCCGTAGTCGCGGTGTGCGCGCGCTTCGCAACAAGGAGAACCATCACCCCCACCGGGGCGACATGTCCAACACGCCGAGGTTTGTCATTTTTGAGAAATGGAGACCACGGTGGGACAGAGAGAGAGAGAGAGAGAGAGAGAGAGAGAGAGAGTAAAAGCGAGTAAAAAATTTTCAAATAAATATTTTAGGTCATTTTCGCCGTTCGAAGCCGTCGCTGGATCTTCGCAATCGCTCCAATGCAGTTCGCCACTGCATAGATCGATGACCAGCAGTCGTGTCTTTTCACCAACACCTCCAAGGGCCTTCGGTGGTACCGTTTATGTGAGTTATCATGAAAAGAATCCAGTTCCACAATCAACTAACTAAAAATATATTAAAAAATTATTAAGAGTCATGACCGAAAAGTCTGTTTTTGAAGGTCGCTGCGTACGGTTTTATTTGTCAAAATAAAAACAAAATCTTGGAATCCAAAAAATTCCAATTCTATGGAAAGCAACTTTTGTACGAAATTAAAAATCAGAATTATTTTAAAGGTGCCTGGAAGTCTAAAATTGATAAAAATGCAATAGGAAACAAAAACGTTTAAAGCAAGCAAGAAGCAAGGGCATTAACAAGAGGTATTTGTTTTAAAACGATGCCATTTTTGTTGCTAATAAAATTGCAGGTATGTACTGCACGGTACTACAATGTAATTTTAACTGCAGCAATTCAAAAAAATGTAATTAAACGGCACTAAAGGGGCACGGTTATTTTATACTTTGAAAGGCCTTCGAAGAAGTACTGTAAAGGTTCTCACTTTGAACACTTCAAATTACCAGTTGCAGAAATTCATACTTTCCGGGAAATTATACAAAATTACGAAAATTCGATTGATTATTCGACAACACCCCCTATTTACGAGCTGTGAACACCCTGCTTCCAATTTTCATCCGGGAATCAAATTTGGGGTGATAGATGCTCCTCGAGTCTGTCGAATTTCCATATCCCTGTTCACTTCCTCAAATAGGTCAATCCATAAGCCATCCGGAATCTCCAGCTGTGTGTGCAGAGGAGCGAAAGGTACTCCTCCCCTCCCCCTCTCGCCTCAGCCGTTCCGAAATTTCGCTATCGTTTGATTGAAGGCGGGGGTTTATCATTCTCCTTTCATTTCACTTCTTGCTCACATATGGCTTATAGCCCAATTTATGACCCTTTTCCGGTTATGATTTAGCTGGTTTTGGACTTTGGATTTTGCTAATAACAACTTTTCTAGGTGCGGTAAAGAGTAGCGGACCGGGACCATTCTGATACCATTCCTAAAGCTATAAATAAACCGAAAAAATTGGCGTTTTAGTTGTTAACTAATTTGTAGGTTTGGTGGGGGATAGCCAATTCATCGCCGTTTGCTTTTGCTTGCATTGTTACCTTTTGGATACCGTATTTTTCTGATAGCATCGATTCCAGCTACCGTGAGGAGTTTCCGATCGGACTCCTTTTTACACCATTCGATGTCAAAAAAGCGTGAAAAGCTAGCGTGCGAACCTAGAGCAAAAAAGTTTCAAAGCTATTTTCGCAACGAAAAATGGAACTGCTGTTTTATTACCATTTTCGCCTGTAATTAAATTCACTAGGCACGCTACAGCAGTCTCGAAAAAATTATTTTGCATTATACCCTCAGCTTTCGTTGCTTTCCCTTTGCTTCATAATCCCCTGTCATCCATGACCACCTCCGCGCCCCAAAATCCACTTCTTTTTCTATGCATATTGTCGAGAAGCCAAAACCTTTTCCAAGCGCTCAAATACAATCCAGTACAATCGACGAGTTAGTTCCGGTGCCGCGGGTGGAACGTGGAGTGGCGCGTAGTCATTCAGTTTTTGATGGTACTGGCTTCTACTATTCTCGATTTAGCGATATTTTTCCTATAGGTGATCTTTCTCTCTCGGGATCTCTCACTCTCTCTTTCTCTTTCTCTCTCTCTCTCTCTCTCTCTCTCTCTCTCTCTATCTCTTTCCGCTTATCCCGTATTTGTATATTTTTGCTTGCGGTGTCCCATGGAATTTGACACGCCGCGCTCGCGACGCAACGCAACAAGCGCGTCAGAGTTTTCATTCAAAAATGTGCTGCGATCCCTTTGTCGCGACGAAGCGTGACGCGTTGCGTGTACCCTTTCAAAAGCCGCTTTCGCACCTGTTTTTTGTCTTCTGCGGTCCTTTAAAAACCGTTACATCGACTCAAAACCTGACTAAACGTTTCAAACACCCCCTAGCAGCCCGGCGCTGTCAAATTGGCATGTTGTTTTTGATCGATTTGTAATCACAGCTGGAGGGGGGGGAATGGAACCTGTTGGTTTCTGCCGTTACCTCGGGGGGTTATGTAATGGGTATTTGGACCGGAGGAGCAAGTGAGGAAGGTTAGCTTTTCTTATGTCAAACATTGAGTTTTCTTTCTCCCACACCCTCTCTCCCGCTCTCTCTCCTATCTGTATCTCTCTCTCACTCTTCCTCTCTTTCTCGCTCTCACTCACTGTTTCTTGTTTGTTTCTTTTACCAAATTCTTTCATTTTATTTCCTTTCCCTTGCTTTATTGATTCGAAAGCACTCCAAAAAACCAGATTATTTGCGCCGCGGGAAAAATTTCGTGGCGCTATAAACTGTTATAATCTTACTAAGTATTACAAACGCGGAGAACTTTGCCATAAAACCCGTTTGAAGTGTCTGGAGATGCGCTGCTATGGTTCTGTCATTTTTATCTTTTCATTTCTATCATCCGGCCTAAGATGCGCGAGCCACTGGCCTTTTGCGGAAAACGTCCAATGAAAAATCTGTAAATTTATCAACTCGAACGATTGAGGCAATATTTATTCGGCACCGAATATGAATTTGTGAAACTCGACATTACTTGAAAATTCCCAGATCATAGCGGAGTCGGGTCGACGCCTGCTGATGGACCGGCAGCGCGGAGAAAATTTGACAATCATCACCTCGCCATCGTTCCGGCGGACGCGATAATAAGTGGTGTCCGTATTCGCCACGTAGAGTTTCGGATGTCGCGTAAAGAAGACCGGGTGGATGGGGTTCAATTCCGTTTTGACATTCTGACGCCCTATAAAAGTGCTAATTGGCCGTTCGCCACCGAGCCATTCCCGGATTAGCACTTCAGCATTCGCCGCCAGAGATTCGCCGGAGTCCATGGGCGCTTCAAGGGTCATGTCAGGCACCTTCAGATGAATGTATGCCGATAGGGGCACAGAGTGTGGCCCACACACTATCGGTCGACGCATTCAGAAAATCCAGCATTTCTCTGCATGGTTGAAATTGTCGAGGAGCATAGACATATCGATATTTCCCTGACAACGGCTTATGACGTTTGAGATACGGCAATATATCGTACGATTCGGATCTGCTCAGATTCAGGCAGGTTTCGGCAACGAATATTGATTTCTTCATGAGGGAAGATGTCGGGGTTGAACGCGTCAACAGTCGAATTATGGAAAAGCAACTGCATGGCTTTGTAGTTTATGTGCAGGAGTCGAGGACTAGGGTATGCCCAGAGCCCGAAGTCTCCATTTTTCGCGCAATGCACAAGATCGCATTCCCACCGTTTGTTGGGGCATCTCTCGGCCAGCTGTAGCATCGATTTGCTTGAAATAGCCGTCTTGAAGAAGCTCTGCAAATCCATGTAGCGCAGGATTTCGAATTGATTTTCGAGTGGGAGCGCGCCGAACTCGAATGACATCTGAAAATCGAGTAAACAGGGTGCCCCAAAAAACGCCCTTCAGGCATTTCGTCGTATTACATTCGATCAGTCCCATAATTGACTCAAAGGTACACCTCATTTGATCGTTTTTTTACAAGCAAAAATCAATTCGAACTCTAAGCGAAATCAGGGATTCCGAACCGGAAGTCGACGCGAATCGATGCAAAGTCCAGAAAGCTAGCCAAAAAAACTATAAAATTTCATAAAAAAAGGATTTCGGCTATAACCAGAGAACCATCATGGCGATCGGGCTATAACTCAGGATTGTGGTTATTTAGGATCTAGGGTCTGATACACCTGTGGTCCAATTTTGCGACCGATCGGATGTAATACGGCCAAATGCCGGAGGGGGCTTTTTTGAGACACCCCGTATGGTTTTTGACGTATAGAAAAAAACGGAGATCTGGAACAGTTCAGTGGTAGCGGTGGAGAATTCGTGAGGGCGTTAGAGAGCAAGAGAGATCGCGAGAGCGATCGGGTGGCAATGAAAAGCGCAGCTAACGTCGAAACAGGAACTCAAGGAGGGTGGGTGGGGCGTTAATAAAACCAGGAAATGAATAAGGAACCGAAACTAAGAATTGTCTGCCAGATGAATCCGAATCTGTACCTTGTAGTCCGTAGGAGGCATCTGCTGAAATTGCATCTGCGTCAGGGTGACATCAATGGACGCTATGGCCAGAATTTCTTATCAGGCCTCTGTATGGGTTCCCTTGACATCTGCACATATGCGCAAACTAATTTTTGAAAATAACTGACAAGGGACCTAACTGTAAAGTGTTTTTACTCAAGTTGGAGTTTCGATTTGGGACCACGTGCATCTTGTGCCGAATTTTTCGCTGATTCCGAACCCGTTTTCCAAATTTGCTGCGGACTTTTATTTAAAGAGGCATTTTTGCTGCAAATTTAGCGCAAAAAAGTCAAAAATTCGGATTCTGGCTTACTATTCCCTCTTCGGTTCACTGTCGCCCTGGTGCCCTGAAGTACGCACTCACAGCCCTCTTGCAAGTTGGCACCATGGTGCATTGACAAAGTGCTGGCTTGCCAAGCGCAGGGCGGCGGTTCGACACTCAGTCCTGCATCACTCCTTTCCCTTTTTGCATAACAAACCTATTTTTTATCGAAAAAACTTGTTTTGGCAATAAGATGCTGGTCTAGCCAATTTCTAGCCAATTTTGGCGTCGAAGTTGATCAAGAAAATCGAAAACGATAACGACCTTGATTTTGGCGAAAAAGACTACCATAATTGCTGTATAACTTTCAAGATAAAACTCCGCAGCAAATTTGGCAATCGGGGTCGGAATCAGCAAAAAATTCTGTACAAGATGCACTTGGTCCCGGATCCGAAACTCCAACTTGAGTAAAAACACCTTACAGTATGGTCAAGGTGGCGTTTCGGTATGGGACCCAGCTTACTTTGTGCAGAATTTCTTGCTGATTCCGAATCCGCTTTAATTTTTGCTAAATAGCCGCATTTAAAAAAATTATAGCGTTTCAAAACTCCATTTTTGCCCAAATTTTCGAACTTCAAAGCCATTTATCTTGCTTTTCCCGGCTGGTTTCTCGAAAACGACAATAGCCATTGTATTCAAAAAAAATTTCTCTATCGAATGAGCTATTTAACTCAAAATTGTTGAAATCGAAAATATCGACGAAACTTGTCCTTTGTGAGCGACACCTTCAGAATGGCTTTTAGATTCTTGCCTAGCTGAAAATTGGGAAGAGTTTTCGTTTCCCAGATTTGGCTTTAAAATCCCAGCATCAATGGTCGCCGTGGTCCGGGATAATCTACACACTTCTTCATTCGGCGAATTTTATTTGGAATCGGTTTTTGCAAAATGACAGTTTACTCGAAAGATTGTTGTCGAAAATTTGTTCTACTAAATATTTACCTACATACAGCGCAATCTTTTATCAGAGTGAGAGCACACGGCCGCCAAATTTGGACCAAAACTTCCGTCTTTATTGCTTATCCAGTTTAAGAAAATCGATTCTTTTGCTAAATTCCTGCAAGAAATATCCAGTATTTCGGTTCTGCCATTGTTATCTTTTCATTTTTATCATCCGGCATAAGTTGCGACCTAGTGGGCTTTTCGAAAACTATCCAATGTAAAAATGTGGAACTTTATCGACTGGAGCGATTGAGGCAATATTTATTCGGCACCGAATACAAATTTGTTAAACTCGACAATCCCTAGAGATTCCCAGTGCATAGCGTAGTTGGGCCGCGCAATACTGATGGACCCGATGCATGGAGAAAATCTGACAATCATCACCGCGCCATCGTTCCTGCGGACGCGATAATAAGTCTTCTCCGTATTCGCCACGTAGAGTTTCGGATGTCGCGTAAAGAAAGCCGGGTGGGTCGGGTTCAATTCTTTTCCGAAATTCCTAAGCTCTATAAAGGGCTAATCTGCCGTTCGCCACCGAGCCATTCTCGGATTATCACTTCAGCATGGGCCGCCATGGATTCGCCGGAGTCCATGGGCGCTTGAAGACCATCCGTGGCACCTTCAGATGAATGTATGCCGATAGGGGGGCGCTGAGTGTGGCCGATACAGAATCCGTCGATGCATTCAGAAAATCCAGCATTTCTCTGCATGGTGGAAATTGCCAAGGAGCATAGACCCATTCATATTTCCCGAACAACGGCTTATGACGTTTGAGATACGGTAATATATCGTACGATTCGGATCTGTCCATATTCAGATACAGCCTTCGGCATCGAATATTGATTTCTTCATGAGGGAGTATGTCGGGGTTTAACAGGTTAACAGTTGAATTATGGAAAAGCAACTGCATGTCTTTGTAGTTACTGGGCTGAGGTTGAGAACTAGGGATTCTCCAGAGCCCGAAGTCTCCTTTTTTGCGCAATGCACAAGATCGCATTCCCACCGTTTGTTGGGGCATCTCTCGGCCAGCTGTAGCATCGATTTGCTTGAAATGGCCGTTTTGAAGAAGCTCTGCAAATCCATGTAGCGGAGGATTTCAAATTGATTTTCGAGTGGGACGCCGAAGTCGAATGACATCTGAAAATGGGGGAAATGGTTTTTGACGTAAATAGAACAAAAACAGAGATATGGAACAGTTCAGCGATAACGGTAGAGAAGGAGTTGGCGATAAAGAGGGAGAGAGAGCGAGAGAGAGAGAGTGAGGGAGAGAGAGAGAGACCGGATGGTAAACATAGGATAACGGGGGCATTCATTATTATAAAATTTGCAATTACTGTGAGATTTCTCCACTGCCGTTCGATAAAGGGTCGAAAAATATACTAAGAGAATTAATTTCAGCCCGAAATAATGTAAGGGAAATTTTTTATCTAATAAGCAAAAATTGATCAACATCCATAGGCAGCACTTTTGATAATGGGGGGAAAGTAAAATGTTGGAGATTTTCGATATTTTTAAAACGCCAATCGATAGAACATCCAAAATATACTAAAAGATTCCTTAGAACACAAAAAAATGTAGTATAAAGGTTTTACCTAAAAACTATCTTTGAAAACCAAGGGCAGCACATAGGGTAATGGGGGGGGATGGGAAACTATTTTTGGAGTTTTGAACATTTTGGATATTTTCAAAGGCCTTTCGATCGAGGGCTGGAAAATATACTAATGTAAGAGCAATGGCAAATGGTAATGAAAACCGCAGCTATCGTCAAAAGTGGAACTGGGGAGGGGGGCGTTAATGAAAATTAGGAAATATATATGGAACCGAAACTAAGAACTGTCTGCTCAGATGAATCCGAATGCGTATCTTGTAGTCCGTAGTAGCCATCAGCTGAAATTGCATCTGCGTCAGGGCTGACATTAATGACAGCGGAGGGACGGCATCTGCCTGACCTCCCGCATGCTTACATTAGCCGGAATTTTCCACGGGTTGACATTCAAAAGTTCTTGGACGTAGGGCCACAAGGCAATTTTGAGTGAATTTAACTACAAAGAATGCCAGAACAAAGGCTAAAAACTCATACGTATATAAAACTGCAGCCGCGCATTTCCCTGTGGGAGGAGGGGTTTTATTGAAAAAATACGGTAGTTGGATGTGGAATAGCTTGTTTAAAGGGATACCGACGGGATCGGCTGATCACCCCTGATTGACTTTTTGGCACGTGCCAACGGGGCAGAGAGCGCTCCCGGAGGCGGCAGAAAGATTTTCTTTCCCTCGCGTCACCGATTAGCCAGATCCTACCGTAACACGACCGTGCCGCATGATACTTTACCCCGATTTGGACGATAAAACGCCTGAATTTCAAAATGCGGACGTTGTTTCTGGAATCCTCACGAAGTTTTGGCCATTCCAGGCTTTTTAATTATCAAAATTGGGGCTATGGGCTGGATGGCATCTCATGGATGAACCAAGATATCTTGCTCCACTCGGGGCTTTCCTTTGACCCATCGGACTCACCTGCCTGACTCGCCTTTAATTTCGCCTTTCAACCGCTATTTCGTGCCCTATACCTCCCCGCCCTCTCTAACTTACTCATTTCTACGTACTTAGGGCCCCGCAAAATGACGGCACGACCCGAAAAACTTCTCCGCCGTACCACCAGCCAACGATGCACCGGAAATCCTTTGCAGATATGTGCCGGAAAAGCAAAAAAATTGTTAAAAACGAATGAAACTATTAGATACAAAATAGAAAATTATAGAAATTGAAAGTTTGCTAAAATTAATCTATTGATTTTTCGGTTTTAGATGATGAAGGACGAGCACGAACGCGAGAGAAACAGATGGCAGACAAAAATCGACGAGATCGAGCAGCGGCTGGTGGACAGTGAGACGCTCAATTCGGATATGAACGCCATCAAAGCCGAGCTGGTCGGTCTAGGAATAGGACCAAAATTACCGTATTTTTATAGTCTAATAAATTCCTTAAATAGCAATTATACCGTATTAAAAAAAATTTCAAAATCCCGAAAAACACCAAACCTCTGTTTTAAAGGGATTGGGAAACGCCCACAATCGACCCTTTTGGAGAAACTAGGCATAGACAGCCCTCGCTACGCCGCCCAAAGCTTATAATCTTTTAAGCTTTTTTTCCAAACGATTTTATGGCCCTAGAGGCAAAACGGGATGAAAAGTGTCATTTGGCGCGTCGCGTAGCTGTCGAGACCCAAGTCTACGTGAAAGGGTCGATTTTCTGCTCTTCCTGGTCCCCTTAATCGCTGTCATAAATCCAATTTTTCAGAACAAAAAGATCGTTGAGATGGAGAAGAGCACACGGCCGTTGAGTGATCAAAACAGGAAGCTTTGTGAAAGAAATAAAGCCCTACAAACGGACATCAAAAAGTTTGAGAAGGAAATGTCTGAAGTCCGGGATGAGCTGTTGACGCTGGTAAGTATCAAAGATATTTTAAAAAATCTTAAAGTTATTTTGGTGCCTGAAAAAATTATTTTTTAGAAGGACCAGCACGAGCGCGTCGTCAAAGAAAATCGACAACTACATGAAAAACGCGTCTTTCCGCAAGAAAAGATGGACGAGCTGGAGCGGCTGAGGGTGCAACTGCTCGAACATTCGAAGTGTATCACTGCGTTGAGGCAGAGTGCTATTGTAAGTGTTTTTGCGGGTTTTTAAAGGGCTGGGAACGGCAAAAACCTACCCTTGCTTCCACTAGGTCTCGACAGTTACGTGACCTTCCAAATTACGAATGCAAATCGTTTGGAAAGTGACGCTAAAGCAAAAATCCGGCGTCATATAAGCGTCATTTGTAGTGGGGCGTAGCTGTCGACATCTAGTCGAACTGAGGGGTCGATCCTGGCCATTCCCGATGTCTTTAACGGCGCTATTGAAGCGAAATCCTATAGTGAAGGTAAAGTAGTTTTAAGCGTCATTTGGCGCACTGCGTAATTGTCTAGGTCCGGTTGAATGGCCTGGTCGATTCTCGCGATTTCTAAACTTTTTAAAGGACCGTTGAAGCAAAAAATCTGTCGCTTCCCTCTACCCCGTAGGCCAATTTTTACGGAACGACAACGTTGTGTGCGTGATTTGGCTTGCTGCGTAACTGTCGATACCTAGTTAAGGATAGGGGTCGATCCCAACGACTTCGACCCTTAAAAGGAATCAAAAATCAAAAAATCAAAAAATCCTTATATTATTAAGCTCCAGTATACATCTTTTTGTTTAGGAAAAAGACAAACGCTACGATGTCCTCGTGCAGAAATTCAAAAAACTGAAGCGATGCATCAGGAAGACTTCTGAAGAACCGATGGATGACAGCAAGAGTACGGTGGAATCTGAAATAAAAACATGAAAAACAACTATTTTTAATTGGAAATTATAAATTTCGATTTTCATTAAATGTTGGTTTTGATTCCATAATAATATACATTACTATTATAAATTTTAGATAGATTATTTACTATGTAAATTTATCTAGGTGAAGATAAAAGATTTTATTTTCATACTTTTCAGATTTAGTTTATTTGGCTAACTTTTAACATACCTTTCATTTATTTATGTGTGAAACCCCCGGTTTTAATAACGTTGCCCCCGATTGCGATTTTATTAACTTTGGCGCCCGGCTCCAGCTGACAGCATGAATATTGGTACGTAGCCCTCCCCTCCCCCTGAATGCGGGTTTAGCCCAAACTCGTTTCCCCATAAAACTTCGGCGCGTGAAAAAGTCTATACTATACGCGTTGATCCTCTTGACGTCTCTCCCTAGCCGCTCCTCACTGCGCTGTGGGAAGCGGGAGGCTTATCCCCACACATCGCAGTTGCGAATTTTTTCATAGAATTTTTGGGAGTCGCGATTTTGCTTTTTCCACCCTTTATTTGTATTAAATTAAACGGTTTTAAAGTTTTCAAAGTTTTAATCTTTTTAATTTTATAGTCGCATTAATCATAATTAACCTACGTACGATTTATAAAAAACATATCCGGATCCCTGTTTTTCAAATATTTGCTAAGTTCAAAACAATTTTAAAAGTTGTAGTTCTAAGAGGGTTTTTGAAAATTAGGCAAGCTCAATGCGATCCCCCCAAATTGTCAGGCTCGATTTTTCTATAAAATTTTCCGGATTTTCGGCATCGCGATTTCGCCATATTTTTCCGGGGCGCCACCCTTGACCTTTGAACAGCCCGGTTTTTCTCATTATTATTGTTGTCGGCCGCTATTCACCAGGCGGCTCCAAATTCCAGAGCTTTTGTAGTTTTTCGGGGATTTGGTGAGCAAATTGGCAGAAAATGTCAATTCTTTTTTTTCTGAAATTATTGAATTTCAAAATCCAGCGAACTATCGAGACTTAGAAAGTTCAGAAAGCTTTTGTTGAAAAACTGCCTGCCCTGTTTAATGTTAAATACCCAGTTAATAAGCGCGTTTTATTTCTGAAATTTTCTTTATTAATTACGACACTTTAAAACCTATTGGCTTTTTAAATGCGATAATTCAGGATGTCGGTTTGATCCAAGCGTTTTTATTGCTTGTAATTAGTAAATTCAAGCGCGAGAAATAAACCTTTCCAACCCCGCCGAGTCTCCCTTCAATTAGTTGTCCCCAAGTAGCAATAAGTATCCAGTCGACGGGGGCGATAATTTGATGGATGGGCGGATTCTTATTGCTGTCCATCCATCCGCATGCTAATTGGATTGGATTGGGGGGAGCTGTCGCTGGGGGCGAACGGTTTTGCTCATCTTTCTTGTCTCTTGGCGGCGCGATGTAGTCAATACCAATTGACAGCCTTTGATTTCATTGATTTTCCAATTAAGTGTATTTAAAGGCGCTGGAAAGGCAAAAAATGCCGCAAATCCAAATTTTCGCAAAGCAAGTAACAACAAATATGAAAAATTGCTAAAATTGATAATAAAATGCCCAAAAATTACCGTTAATCTTTAGTATTTTATTCATTATTTAACCCACTTTTACGTGTCGTTAAGAATTTTCATATTTCTGGCGTTTTCCGCGGCTTTTTTTCGGCGTTTAGCTAATTTTCTAGGTTGCGAACGCTTCCGAAAGCTACAAACTACGGTTGACAAGCTAAAATGACAAAATACGAGATACAATATTTCTGCAAAAAAAATTTAAAAAAATTTAAAAAGCTAGTTTTAAAACGTTAGTATAGCGTGAGAATTTTCTGGAAGCGTGCCAAAAATCTAAAAAAGCGTTCTCATGCCACTCGCGCCGTTTGTTTTGACTCCGGAATGCATGAGGAATGGCTGTCTTCGATCTTTCCAGACCGTTATAACGCCCTCTAACATGCTATTTTATAAATTTTTAATGCATTAACAACTATATTTCTGTTTTATGTATATTTTGTTTGGTATTGCAGTGTCTGCGTGAAGATATTGAAGCCTGTCTCGGGGCGTTGGCTCGAGAAAACGACGAACTCCACAAAGCGTTGGAGAGGATCCGGGAGGAGAGACCGACTGAGGACGATCTTTTGCATCTGCGGTATGATTTAATTTTGTTAACAAAATATGTCCTTTCTTTTTTTTCAAGTTTCTTGAAGCCTCTTTTTTAACCAGTCATCATAAAACTTTTTCTCCATTTATTAGAGAGTGCAAAGTTTTCGAGACCGAGTTGAATCAAGGGTTGGTTAACTGACTTTCAGGTTCCTTTAGCTTCAGTCCGATATTTATATTTAGTATAGCTAGTAATTGGTTTGAAAAAGCAGCTTAAAAAAGCCCTTCACGCCCTATGCCTATCTGACTAATCCCATTTGGTCTTATCAAAAAGTGACACATCGGCAAGGTTATTGGGGGGCTCGAATTGGTTATACTTTTTGAAGCCTAGGCTTCGAATTGTTATGTTCGTCATAGTAATCATTGCAAAAAAACTTCATTATACAGGGTGTCCCAAAAAAAAACCCCCCTACCTAGCGGTCCGCAGTCGATTCCGATTTTTACGATTTAGGTATCTATCGAAAGCTCTCGAAAAAGCGAGAAAACAAGGAGGGTTGAATTTCTTAATTAAGCTTTTTTATTTGCTAATTTTATGTACAAAAACCATGAAAACTGCTGATTTATGCGAGATCTGCATGCTAATTGCGAAATTCTGATAAAAAATTCTCGGCTTTTTAGGAAAACCTAAAATATCGATAAAATCAGATTAAATCTTAGAAAACGAAACCCGCTTGTTTTCTCGCCTTTCCGAGAAGCTTTCGATTGGTATAAAATCATTCCGATCCGATCCGATTGACGGCCTCTAGAGGGGGGGGGGGGGTTTTGGGACACCCTATATATGACTTTTTGATAGACTCTGCGCTTTAGAAATTTGGAAATTTTTGTTTTGTAGACGCTATTAAAAGCCATAAAAATTAAAGCCAAGTATCGAGGATTTTTGTAAAAGCTACCACCGCTGTTTATCGCAATTTTTTCTAGTTCCTGGCCTCTTTAACAGCTGACCATCCCCATTTAGGACCTGAAAACGGTGCGAAAACGTCCTTGACAAGCCGGCTAGGGCTAAAGGGGAAATGTGTCCCTTTTCTTCTTTGTCTTTTCCATCCCCCCTAACCTCACGCATCCTCTTTTTCTGAAATGGTTGCAAAAGATCCCCCGGAAAGATTTGACCCTCCCCCCTCTAGCCTTGGTGGTCAACCGTTTTGCCGCGCACACCTGTGCCCTCGGGTCAGCCCAAAATTTGGGCCATTGATTTTGCTTAACAAATTAGTTGAGGCTTCGTTTATAAATTATTTTAAAGGGACTAAAAGTGCGAAAATTTACGCTTTCAATTGACTGAGGGCTCGACGCTACGCACCGCTAAATGACATGAAATCCCAACTCAACCGCCCCATGTAGGGTTAAAAATCAAAAATTTAATGCACTATTTTGTCGAGACCTAGGAGATGTAAAGGGTTAATTCCCGGCTTTTGTCCTTTTTAAAATTAGCATTTTTGGGTACCTATTTTAAAGGGCCAAAGATCCCCTCATCAACAAATTGGCAAGTACAACAGGAAGAGCGCCCGGGGAACGCAGAGACATTTCTTTTCCGCGTAATCGTTGTCATGCCGTCCATCAGAACCTCGAAGTCCGAACGATAATACCCTTCCGCCAGTAGATGCATCCGTCATTTCAATTTTCGGCTCAACCCCGCAATTCCGTGCCATTAAATTTATATTTAGTTAATGCATTGGCTTGTCCAGTAGTGTCTATACCTAGTAAATGGAAGGGGTCCCTCTTTATTATTTTCTTCTATGTATCCACGGTCCAAAGTGTGGTTCGCTTAAACTGATAACAATCCTTCGCATGCTAATTTCCCCCTGTTTTCAGTGATCAACTAAACCTGGCCCACACGACGATCGCCCAGCAGCAGATCCAGTACAACCAACAGTTCCACAATGTGAATTTTTGTGTTTGGATTTTAATTTAATACTTATCGGCCTCTTTTTTACTAATCGACTTTTTCTTTAAATAACAATAGTTAGCAAAATTCAATTTATGATTTCAGAAATCTTAAAAAATTGACAAATGAATCAAAAATTAAAAAGAATTTAAATGAATTAAAAGAAACTCTAAAAATACTAAAAATTTTTGAAAATGCTTCTAAATCTGGCAATTAGAGTCTCAACGTTTTTTTTTTTGCAGATCGAGATGCTGGAGGACCTACAGGAGCGCCTCACCCAGCAGCAGAACAAAATCTTCGAGCTCGAGGAGACGGTCGAAAGGTTAAGGAACCAGGTATTGTAATGAAACTTTAATTAAAGCATTATTTTACAGTAACATTGAAATTCCTCTAGAAATCTTTAATTATGATCATAATTTTACAATAACTCATCAAAGGAGATTTCCTGAAACTTTATTCGTAATTTTAATTTTCAATAACTCATTAAGCAAGCATGCCCTTTTTAGTTGGCCGACACCCAAGAAGAGAACGAGCTTCTCGAGTTTCAGCGAATCGAGAAGGAGATCGAGATCGAGACCATTAATGTGCGGTGCTTTTTGTTCATTTGATCTTTCGGTCGTTGTATACCTAAATTAAAATTTAATTTAAATCCCGGATTCAAAATAGAGTCATTAATGCATGATATTCAGGAATCGCTGCATAATGCCAGTCTATCCGAAGAGCCATTTGAAGACTTGGAGCAGCCGACGGTCAGCCAAATGGTCAGTAATTTCACATTTTGTATTTTTTTAAACAGGGTTTCCCTTACTGGACTTTTACAACCTCAACTGCATTTTATGAGTAATTCATGCCATGCCAGATTTAAACTAATAAATCTCTTTAAAAAGCAATTTTTTGACCGTTTCGTTTAAATTCTTGAATTTTGCCGTATTAATATCCTTTAAACTATTTAACGCTATTTAATTCATTTAACTATTTCTAGAGCACCCTGGATAAATCAGAGTTGAAAACACGGCTTTCCGAGATGCGCAACAGCAAAAATCTTCCCATCGAGCAGCGAAAAGCCATGGCAAACGCGCTGGCGTATTTGGAATCGTTGGAAAACGTGGGGCTTTTAGATCAATTGTTATAATTAAAACATATAAAAAAATGAATTTCATGAAATGTCTATCTTTTTCTAGTCCCAGCAAAGTAACGTGTCTCAAACAAAAGATTGGGCCGATCGTGAGGAGCAATATATTGATCGTATCGAAAAGTTGCAGGTAATTCTGATGGCTTTAAAAACACTTTCAAATAGTGTAATTTCGAGTTAAACTCTTTTTAAATGTGTTTTTTTCTAGGAAGAAGTCGACTCAGTTCAGCAAAAGAAGAAACAAGCGATAAGCATGGAGATCCAGCTGTCCGAGATGAAACAAACAACGCTAGAGCTGGAGCGGGCCAAGCAGATGGTAACGGATACCTTTAAATGCCATCAAGGACTCGACTTTCAGCAAATCAAAGAAATGGACAAGCTTCGTTTCGTGCTCCAACAAAAAGAGGAGCAGCTAGCCAAGCAGAGTCTTCCGGATGCGGATGGAGCAGAGGCGCAGAAGGTTTGTGTTTGAAGTAAAACCCGCTTTCAACCCATAAATTCATTTCAATTTCAGCTTCGCGAAGAAGTTCGCCGACTTGAAATCGAAGTCGAAAAGCTGCGCAACGAGCAGAGGCCGGCCATCAGGACGGATCTGGAGCGGCGCTATGAGGAGACCAAGTACCGGCTGCACGCCGCCCTGGAGAAGTGCAGCCAATTTGAGGTGAGTCTAGGTTTCTACGAATTTGCGTAAAAAATGCTAAATTTCAACAAATCGCAAACGCTAAAATTTAGATCTTTGTCGAGGCCGCCAAAAAACGCGAGAACAAAGAGTTTGCCTCGGCGCTCCAGGAGGAGATCATCGAGATCAAGACGTACAACGAGCATCTGGAGCGCCAATTTCAGGCCCAGACCGAGATCATTGACGCGCTGAAGCACAAGATTATCCAGGTGGGTGGAGGTTTATTATTCAAATAAGAAGCTAAATTCCATTAATAAGCAAAATACAGCGGACAAAACAAGCTTGGTTCAAAACCTCATAAAAGGAGAAATTCGAGGCGTAACTAGGAAACAACAGGGCGAATTCTTACTTGAATTTCATTCCCTTGGCAATCGGCCAAAATCGGGGTTTAAGGGAGCAGAAAAACAGTGCATAAAACATGAAAACAGGAATGGATAATAAAAAAATCGAGGGCATCAATCCAATAATACATTAAGTCTAGACTGGATCGATATTTGATAAAAATTTAGCTAACGGAAACAGTAACTAAGCTTATGTACATTAGAAAGTCTGAAAAATTGCTCTTAAACAAAATGGAAAGGAAAGGGTAGCTGTAATATTAGAGGTTTGTACTTTGGAAATTCGAAAGTTTCTACTTTGAATAGATTACGGCCCGGATTCGATCGAGCCTGGAAGTAGTTATGGATTTTTCCGCTCCCGCGACACGCAACGCGTAGCGAAACGCGTACCTCGCGTAATGAATTTAGACGCATTTAGCTGGGTGGGGGCAGCGTGCGTTGCGTGGCGCAGTGAAATCCATAAAAAATCCTTAGTCATCTTGAGGAGATGTCGCGGATTTTCATAGCGTAATTACTCGTCTACGATTAAAATGGAATGAATAAGTGCTTCTGGTCACTTCTAAACGATAAAGCCAACTTTCCTATTCGGAGGTGCACAATGGGTGAGGATAATTTGCGGGGATTCCGTATTGTCCGTATCTCCACCGTATTGACTTGGGCCTTCTGAGACGAAAAACGAGGCCCGCAAGCCGCGGACAGGAACAGATAGCCAGAATTCAGGACCAGCATCGCTAGCGCTACGTAGAGCCACATCTAAAAAAAAATCAAGTACAATAAGATAGAAAAAATACTACGTTCGAATAAGTAAAAACATGAATAAATCACCATACCTGTACAGTATTCCCCATACAAGCCAACTCGGACGCTTCCTTTTCGTGAAAATCCTAGAAACCCGGAAAATGGGTATGTTTAAAGGGGGATAGAAAGCGCGCAAATCGACCAATACACGAAACTAGGTCTAGACAGCTCCGACGTACGTGAAATTACACGCTCTAAGCCACTTTCGTGGCCACTAGAGAGGTAGAATTCGCGAAATCCGAATCCGATTCCTGCGTCAGTTAGAGTGTCGCGTAAGACCTTTTACTAGACCTAGTAAAAGCAAGAGGTCGATTCTTGACCTACCGACCCCTTGAAAACTTACGTCATGGCAAAGTTCATCCGTGGGTAGAAAGCGATAGCACAGGAATATGATGACGCCGTTACTAAAAAAAACTAAATTCGCAGGTTTCGACGTTTTAAAGGCGCTTTATGATTCAAAATTACCTTTGTTTTATATTCAAAATTAAATGACATTGTCAAATTTTAAATTTTAGTTCATAGACGTAAATTTGATTTGAAAAACACTTACAAGGCGAGCATGGGGATGAAGAGCATTAGGTTGAGGGCAATACTGCCTGTCTCGTGGCTGGAGAGATGCTGCAAATTGCGCTTAAATATTGGCTTTTAGCAATTAGATTTGCATTTTTATGGATTTTAGCTGGTCGTCCTTTGATCTCGATTTCATGGCCTATTCGATCCGCAATAAAATTTAATTCACAACCACCCGAATTTTAGCGAAAATAATTATGCAAAAATCTTGTTTTTCTGACCATGACTGGCTGTTTCAAAAGCTAGTTACGTAATGGAAATATTTTTGTTGCCAGGCAATCTAGCAGAGATCATTGAGGATATAACATTTTTCAAACCCGGATCATCACGATTTCGAAAAATTCGAAGTCACGTGGCAGGCTAGCAGAGATTCTTTGGGAAATGAACGAACCGCCCTAGAAAGTGCCAAGGCAATCTAGCAAGATTCTTTGGGAACTCGAAGCCTAAGATAGGATATTTTGCGGGTGGTTTCCGCATACAAACCCGTGGCGAGCTAGCAGAGATTCTTTAGGGAAACAGGACAATCTTTTGGAATCAACGAAAAAACTCACCCTAATTCGCCTTCGAAACGAGTTGTTCCTACTGTGATCGGTGCTGCTAGTTCTGTTTTGATGAGGGTGTACGTGTTCGTAGACGACGATCGGCTTCTCCTCTTCGTTTTGTCGGTCTCCATCGCCCTTCCCCAGCAGTACATTCGCGTCGTGTCGAAATTGTGGCCCGGGGTTACACCCCTCGGCCACTTCCTCCACCACACCCCCAATATCTCTCACAAACGGCCGGAGACGATTCCGGGAGTCTGATTCTGGAATTAAGAGGGTCGTTTCGAAATTGTCTAGACCAATTCAAAATTTAGAGACTGAAAGTAATGGAATCCAGTGAAATAGAATCGACAATGAGCTGGCACCCAGCCAATGTGACCGTTTAGAAAATGAGGCTTGAATATTTCATGGATTTTTAAGAAATTGGCGGCCTTCGAACCGAAAATAGTAGACCGTTGGCGCAGTGCCAGCTCCTTACGAATGTTGAAGCGATAAAAATCGAAAAATAGTGGGCTTTGCGAAACACCGAAAAAAAGGAAACTCCATAAAACAAGATAAATCTAAATTCTTTTAAAATAAACTGTCCTGATACGTTAAAAATTGAATATGTTTAGCATCGCCTCTTCGGAGAGCTGGTGGCAAAATGCGAGAAGCTGAGCCTTGGCGAATGTGAGAGGGAGATCTTCCGTTTGGAGGCCGATCACCCCGAAGATCGGGATCTCGTCAAAGGATGTCAGGCGTTGCGCAGGGTTTTGAAGGTATGGCTTTACTTAAATCCATTTTAATATGGGTTTCGGGCAAACTAGCAGCGTTTTTGTGGAAAAATTCAGTCTAAACCCCAAGAGCTTCAACTTTCTACTTTATTTCCTTCATAATGATATCTTACTAATTCAGGCACTTTGATAAGAGCTCCTAGCAAAAGGGGCGCAGAACAAAAGTTGTCCTTTTAGTAGGAAAAATTCTCAAGAGCTGAATTATATTCTTTAAAATCTAAATTCGGAGCTGAGAGCTAGCAAATGCGACACCCTAGCTGGGACAGCTAGCAGAGAGACTTTAGGCAAAAGGGAGCACCGGAGCCAACAAAAATAGGATTTTTTTCAGAAAACCCCGTACGCCCAAGGAAATTCGCCGCTGCAAATCGCGACCCATTCCAAGGTAGGTAGAAACTGGCATTGGCACGAAGCGAAAAATGGCTTGTCATAAATACGCGGTGCTGGCTTAAACGGGAGTCGTAGCATCTTAATTAGCATATTAACAATGACGCCAAAATCAAGGGAACAAAGAATCCCAGTGCAAATTTCCCGCAAGCATCCCCCCTGTTCCATCGGACCCCCCAAAAAAGCCCGTAAATCCTGTTTTATTTCCCCTCGCTGTGGAGAGAAATGGAGGACCCGACGATGCCCAGGGATACGCAGGCAGAATTTGTCTTCCGAAATTTTACCCCATTCATCAAAAAAGGAAAGGAGAACCAAAAATGACCGGGTTTTCAGACGGTAGGTATCTTCTAAGTTCTATCGGGTTTTTCTTGTTAATTTTATAGCGGGTGAAATCAAGGCTCCAAAATATGAAAGCGAATATAAAGCGCGAGATTTGACCCCTTTCCCCTGCTAGGTCTCGACAGTTGCGCAAAGCTACGTTATTTAGCGTATTCGCGCGTAGTTGAATTTTCACGCGCATACATTCTCAATAAAACTGTGATACAGTGGGTCAGTAATACATCACCTAAAAAATCTCAGCACTGGAACCATCTAAGCCTCAAAACTGAACCCCCATTCTCCACGGATACGCCCTAAAACCCGCAGAAAACCCATTCGTCAGACGTCAAAATAGACTGGATTCTCGGCGGTTGGTCTGGCCAGAACCGACCAGAGAAAGATGGTAATTCAACGGCCCAAAAACGCGGGAAATTCGCATTAGGATCCGTCAGTCAGTCAGAATTTGGTGCGTGTGTGTTTTGGAGCCCTAGCGGACCGGCCAGCAAATACGGCGAAAATCTATAGATTCCAGGGGGCTGGGGGTCATTTTCTGGGTCTTTTAGGGGGTGAATATAAATGGATGGGCCATTGGCAGGAGGGGAGAGGAAATGGGCCCGAGCACACTGCCTGGGTGGTCCCAAGGAAAAGCTCTGTAACCACGCAGCAGAAAAATACACAAGCCCGAAAAATGCGGCCATTCATTCCGTTCCGCTCCGCGTGGCGGATTCGATGATTGGAACGGGGAATGAGGGCATAGAAAAGAACTGAAAAAATATAAAAATAGACAGAGCAATTGAGGCGAGCGTCGGCTGACTCTCACGGGAATTATAATTTATATTTAACGCCAAGCTCATTAAAACCATTGAAAAACATATAAAAAACGGTTCGTAAATTGAGCAGTGTCAGTGGAGTTTAAAAGGGAAATTACGCATAATAGGGCCTGGGTGAAAGTTTAAACCTTCTGGTGCTCTATTGATGACGTCATGACTTTGCTAAAGAGCTGGACACGGTATCAATATGATTTTTTGCTATGTTTTTTGTATAGCTTTGTCGTGTCGTTGACACGCAGCGAACGCCGCCAGCTTTGATGCATCTAAGATCGTCCATTGTGCATCAAAAAAGGGCAAACATCTGGTCAACAAAATCCATGTCGGTGCCTTGCTCGTCCCTTTAAGGCAATTGTGAATGCAAGAGTATTCTTCTTAGTATAACTAAATGGACTGGGAGGCGAAAATCGACCCCTGCATTTCACTAGATCCCTACAGCTACGCGACACGTCAAAGGACGGTGTATGCGCAGTCTCTGCCCTCACATAAAAATCCTAGCCGCATAAAAAAATTTCTGCTAAATTTGGTGCGTCGCGTAGCTGTCGCGACTTGGGGCTGCGGAACAGATTGTTTCTTTTTCCGGTCTTTTTAAAAAGCTCTCAAAAATACTAATTTTAAATGAAAATTTTAGAAGGATCTGAATTTACATTTCCTTTTTCAGGTGCGCCCCTCCAACTCCACCGATTCCTCCGGCTGTCTATCCGCCAGCAGTGATGGTATGGGATCACCGGGCACCGAGAGAGCTTCTGACGAGGAATGGCCACACCATGGTACGGTGGATAAAGCGCTTTTTATGATTCAAAGTTCTTTGAGGTCACAACAATTCGAAAAACATAAGCACCAAACTTTAGGCACGAAGGCCCTATCAACATGTGACCGTAGTATTTCCGCTTGATTCCGATGCGATGACGTTCCAAAAATTACCGCCTCTAAGCTATTGAATGTGAATGTGAATAAATATTTTTCATTGAATATTTTTTGGAAAATAGCTGCGTTCTCTCTTTGCTCTCTCTCTCTTCTCTCTTCTCTCTCTCTCTCTCTCTCTCTCTCTCTCTCACTCACTCTCTATCTCTTTCTATCACTCTCTCTCTTTCTCTCACTCTCTCTCCCTCTCTCTTTCCATCACTCTCTCTTTCTTTCTCTCACTCTCTTTCCTTTACTTCCTTGTCCCTTTAAAAGCCAACAACCAGTGGCATTCCCTTCCTCATTCCCCGTCATTTACACGCGTTGAATGGAGGTAACCTTGAGATCGGATCGATTCAGGTTATGGCTTGTGCGGGAAGAAAGAAGTAGCCAAGCAAGAGCGAGAGAGAGCAAGAGAGAAACGGCCACTGTTTATATGTGAGAGCCGCCGATCGGCACGGCGATGCCTAACTATGGAGAGCTATAGAGACGGGATAGAATCGGAAAAAGGGATGCTTATCCTTGCTGAATCTCACTTTTTTAGGCATCGTTATAGGGATAGGAACACGAGGCATAATAAAAAGTCGTAAAGCAAATCAAAGAGTTTTCTTCTTGGAGCTGCGTCTGTAACCAAAGAGAGCGTGCGAGCGGGTGAGAGAAATAGAGAGAGAGAGAGAGAGAGAGAGAGAGAAAAGAGAGAGAGAGAGTTAGTGAAGTTTCAAAGGCGCCACCCTACAAAATTGAACGTTCCAGAAGCCTCTTCCAGGCTTCAAACGACACCGCTTAATGAGATTCTGCCGCTCTTCTCGGGGCTGTTCGCGGCTTTAGCGTTCTCACACCACTTACCTACGTCCTCCTAGGGTGAAAAACCATAGTTAATTATGGGATTTCGATGATTTTTTGTCATTTTAACCTGTTTTTCAAACTTTTTAATGTATCTATTACCGTACACTAACATTTTTGAAAGGGGTTTTTTTGTCTTTTTTTTGTAGCCCTTTTTGCGGGAATTGCCCTGGATCTCTTACAAAATCTTAACAAAAAATAATGTTTAGTGATCAGGAAAAGTCTGCGATATGGGCCTCCCAGGAAATATGGGCTTCCCAGGAAATATGGGCTTTTTGCCACTTTTTAGGAGCGCTGTGTAGGTAAAACCGATACCTTTACGGTACCTTTCAAAGCCTTCGTACCCGAAAAGCTGTTTGTCAAGTTGTTTACAGTAACCGGAAGCTCGTGCTCTTCCCTTTTCCGTCCAGCTCGCGCTCATCCTCCCCCTATTTTGCCCATTGAGTGTGCCATTGAATGGGCAGTCCTTCCCTCCTTCAGTCAGTCAGTCTCACTCTCCCGTCCTCACCCGTGCCCTCTCCCATTTTCTCCTTCTAGAACGTTCTACGCCGCCCGGTGGGGCGTCTAGCCCCGCGTATCGGGTACGATTACGTCACTATTTGCTTCTGAATGTTCAACGTTCAAAAAAAACTTCAAATATAGTTTTTAGGTGGATGCGTGATAGTGATTTTGAAAGGATTTTTTAAGCAGGAAAATTGACCATGAAACAAATTTTAAAGCTAGAATCTTCAATCCTTGAATTATGTAATTTTTCCGAATAGATTGTAAATATTATAAATTATATCATTACACGGTATTTTCCCTTGTTTTTAAGATCTAAAAAGAATTCTGAGCTGTTGGAAAGAATGGACTTTTGATTGTAGAAGACTGATCGCCGCGCTATATTTTGCTGGTTTTAATCAAATTAACAATTGGTATTTTTTTAATATTTCTGCTCGCTTTTCCGGGAGGATTAATCGCACTAAAATAACTTTATTGCATGATTAATTTTATGTAACTATTAGTCATATTTATAATAGTTGTTTTTGCCACCTTTTCCAAATTATAGAAAAAACCTAGGCGTTTGATAGGGGAAACTAAACGAAGTTGCGAAATTGGGGTGTTTTGCATAAACTTAAAACGCTAATTTTGCCAGTATTTTTCTGGGCTTCTGAATGATATAAAAATCACTCTGATCTGCTACTCCTAACGATGACTAAATTCCTGTTTTTAAAGTGTTCTGGAGTCCTAGCTACCCTTTGAATCGTTAAAATATTCCACATGCCTTCCCGATGCGACCCCTCCCTTTTTGGGTATGCAAAGAAATTCTCACACACCCAAACACCCAAACACCCTCACCAGCTGGCCAGCTGGCCGGCCAATTTGCAACCATGGAATTTGGGTTTCAAAAGCTTTTCCCCATTCTATGGGCAATACGCAGAGCAATAAACCGGCTTTGCGGCATGTTTTCTAGTGGTTTTCCCAGGCTCAAGTACCATCACTTTCTCAGGGTTTTATAGGCGGTTATGGTGGTAGAAGCAGCATTTTAGGACGCCTGGATGTTGGGTGATAATTCCGCAAAAAATCACTGCTAGCTTGCCTTCACTTTCCCAGTTCGACAGTGGTGGTTACGGTAGTTGGAGCACCCTTTAGGATGCTTATGATATTGGCGAGGCCTCAAATTCCGCAAAGATGCTCTGCTAGCTTGCACTCGTTTTTCCCAGCTTTTATCTGCCGCGACGGTAGCTGGAGTCCAAAAATTTAATATCGGCTCAACACCTAAGGTTTTCCCTCTCAACGTCCTAAAATCTGCAAAGAACCTTTGCTAGCATGCCAGTACTTATGACAAAAAAAAAGCCAAAATGAGGATTTGGAATCAAATTTCCAAATTACAACTTTTACGTCCGTTTCGGGCCATGAAAACAAAGGTACGAGGTGCGTTTAGTACCCTTTATCTGCTTCTCTCTCTCTCTCCATCTCTCGCTCTCTCTCTCTCTCTCTTCTCTCGCATGACCGAGCATGCCAGCTGAACCTCGGGGGCAGAAAGGGGTCTTCCCCAGCTGCCAAAACCCCCACCGCTGCTCCTTTATGAGTACGCAACAATACCCTCGCTCTCCCAACACCACCAGCAGCCCTTGGAGGCAGAGAAGATGCCCCCGGGGCACACTCAGCTCGTGCTCCTCCCCTTCTATCTCCCTCTCTTGCTCACTCTATCCATTCTCTCCCACTCTCATTCTCCTCTCCTCCTCCTTCCCGGAACAGCCGCCTCGCTCCGTCTCTTGCGAGCGTCGCGGCCCCCCTGGAACTCGATTAGTCGCATCCTTAAATTTATGGATTTTTGCTAGTTGGGATAATCGTTATAACCGTTCATTAAGTAGCTTTTTGCAAAAAAAAAATAATTCTAACAATTTGGTGATTGTCTTTAAAGAAAAATTGTCACGTTCATCAAATTTTCTGAGCGATATCTTTTGAAAATTTTTTTAATGTTTTTCAAGATAAATTTAGGTAGATTAGCAGCAAATTAAGTGTTATTAAATAGTTTATACCATTTTATTAAAGCTAAATACAGATTTCTGGGCTTCAAACCAGGAATTTCGAAGATTTTTTTATTTTTATAGCTATAATCGCGTGACATTTTTATTCTTGTGATTTTTTTAGGTTTTTGCATATTATTTAAGAAATTATAGAAGGTATGCACAGAATAGAAATATGTGTTCATTATCAAACTACTATTATTATTTTTTTATTTTTTTTATTTTAGTTTTTTTTTACTGGATCTATTCTGATTAATTTGTTTTAGGCCATTTTTAATTAAATTAATTAATTCTAAAAGGCTCAGCTCCCACTTCTCAAGTCATCCCCCGATTCCAAGATCCGCATGTAAATATTTGTGTGGTAGGGGAGGGGGATTACGAATCGCCTCGGTTACTCCGGTTACCGATCGTGACATCGGGGTGAAACTTTGGAAAATCGGGCGTTTTGGCTTCTTTACAAATTTTGTTGTTGGTTAGTTGACAAATTCAAATAAAATCCGTATCTATCTAAATATCTAAAAATCCGCAGACTCTATAATTTTTAAATAATTTTCGTTCAAGTCCAAAAGATGAAAGATCAAGCCAACGTTCTGATATTTTGACGTGATGATTCATCAATTTAGGGCGCGAATGGTCACCTATTTTCTGTCGACGGTTTCCATTCTTTTTGTGCGGCAAACAGATATTGTTTGACGTTTCTTTTTGGTTGGTGGTTGTTGCCTCACCTTCAAATTCACAGTTGGAAAAACCTTACTTGACAGCTTCGAGGTCTGGTACCGAAAATAAAAATTCCTAAGCGCTTCGCATTCACACCGGATTGAAACGTTGTATCCGTTTTTACGGTCATTCAATGAGTTTCATAATTTTAGCGGTCTTTGGAATTTTGATGCTATTTTTAAGCAAATTTTAAGATTATTTTTGTAACTTACGTTTTCTGGGTGCCATTTTCGGATTACCAACATTTTCACATTTTCGGCTTTTCTTAGAACATCGTGTTGATGGGTGAATTTTTCTAAGGTGGATATGTCTCATTACTGTTCCATTCAAGCCGTTTTTCAAATTCAAAGCAATTTAAGTGTTTAAGTATTTTGAAAAAATCGCTTTTTCACCTTTAATTTTAGTATCATACCAATTCAGTATTAAAGTCATTTTTGGGGTCGTTTTCTTCCGCATGATTTTTTCAAGGTCCAATATTGGGGATTTCGTTCATCCAACTCCATCCAACTCACATACAATGGAACGAACCCCTAAAAACTGACAATTTCAGATTTTCGTCGTTTTTAACAGTCCGCATGGAATTTAGCCTAAGCATTTAGCCATTGTTCGAATTTTCCGTGCCATTCCGCTGCTCCGCAATTTCTCAAAATCCCAAATTCCCGTGATTTTGACCAAAGACAGTGGAACGGCGAAAGCCGCGGGAGCCTTTAGCCCCTTGGTGTCACAACCTTCCCCGGATAACCGGTTTACGATTTCGACTCGGTGTGAGAGACGCTGGGTGGAAACCCGAAATGACAGTGAGGCTAAAATTCTTTGGCCATCGAATTTCTCAGTCTTCTCGTATGTACACTGATCGCTTATCTAGGGACAAGACAGGAAACACGCGCCAACAATCGAGTCTGAACAATTTTACCGCCCCGAAAACACATGTTAATTCTGTAGCTTGGATTCGGAGCCAGCTACAAGCTTTACAATAGCTTGTCAAGATTTTTTAGATTCGAAACCAGAAAAATTATATAGGTTTGTTTAGAAAAAATTTAGAAACTTAATTCTAGGTTTTCAAGCCAGGCTATATTTCTTTAATTTCTACTTATCTCTTTCGATATCTATTTTAGGTGCTTTCGATAATTCATTTGAAATGTTTTATTTCTTTTGTGCCCGTTAAAAAAATATTTTGTAGATTTTTCGCATCTTTCCAGGCAATTCGAAGACTAAAATCTCGATTTGGACATTTTAAAGGCAGATTATAGCTATTTTCTGCATATTTCAAACCTTTATTTAATAAATATACTAGAAAATAATGTATTCAACTCAGTAGAACAAGACGAAAAAAGTCTATCCTCGATTTTTACATGAACGACTTTTGATTTCAATTTTCGTGTTCTGATTTTCGATACTTTCTAGTAGGTTTCCAATTTTCTTTACCTTCCATATATTTGAACGCAATAAAGGTGTAAAACCTGCAATTCCAGCGCCGAACATGGGTGGGCCCTTTCGGGTCCTCGTGGCCTCTGGACTCCTACTGGCTACCGTATCTGCTCAGCTCCAAGGTAGGCTTTTTCTATTGCTGAATCTAAAATCCTTTACGTCCTAGAAGTGTAGTATCTTAAAAATACTAAAAATAATATTACCTCGTTGCTACAACTCTTTCAGGCCTCGCCAACCATCACCACCCGGCGGCTGGTCCAGATTTTCTGGGAGTCGGGCTGGGAAGTCTCCTCGACGATCATCAATTCCTGACAGCACCAGATGGGAGAAAAGAGGGGCTTATTGACCCTTCGCCTTCTCTGATTGAACCGTTGAGACAACAGGCAAAACGGTGAGCTTCTGGGATTACGGTAGATGGCCCAGGATTTAGGCGAGAAGAGCAGCTTCGCCTGGAGCAGGAGGAGATTTCGAGAGTTTTGTCAGAAGCTGCTGCTCAATCGAGGAGTCATGGCATCCCACTCTCGGCCTTGGTTGGGTCTATTGTTGGTGAGTATTTAAAAAAATCATGCATAAAATAAAATATCTTTGCGAAAATCGCTCTATTTATCCATCTCAAAATTCTAGAAAAAGCTGATAAGGCCAGTTTTCATACTAAAATTTACCGCTAATGATTTCATAAATTTAGTTGCTAAGATCTGTGTTCTAATGAATTATTAAATTATGATTTGGGCGTTAAAATCAATTTTTCAGGCTGCCTCCTGGTCGTCGCCTGCGGCATTGTACCGGCTTTTTTGCTTCCGGCAAACTCGGGCGAATTTTTGCAGAGTGAAGGTGGGCCAAAGATTATTTTTATCTACAATTCATGGCCGAAAATCACTATCATTAATGAATATACAATTTTCAGACGGCCGCAAAAAGCTGAACCTGCTCCTCTCGTTTGCTGTCGGCTCCCTGCTCGGTGACGTCTTCTTACATCTACTGCCCGAGACGTGGTCAACCCATCAAGGTCGGTAGACTTAGAAAGGGATCGTTACAAGTTTTTTAAGACATCTAAAAGGATCCTTGCGTCCATTATCATTATTTTTATATGGATCGAGCCAGCGTAGGCCTATGGGTACTGGCCGGCCTTCTCGTTTGCTTTTTCGTCGAGAAACTGTGCGCCCATACTGAGGAGAGCCAGCACAGGGTCAGTATTTTCACGCTGTTTTTGACGTTTACTTAAAAAATCTATTAATAAACATATTGCTTCAGATGTGCGCTTGGATGAACTTGGCGGCAAATATCGTCGACAATTTCACGCACGGTCTTGCTGTTGGAGGGTCGTTTTTGGTATCCCCAACGGTAAGTCATACTTTATATTTTATCTATACTTGTATACTAAGGATATATTTTAGCTGATCAAAATTTAGATCTCAAAACCCCAAAATTTTAGTGTGGCGTCGTGACGACGGCAGCTATTCTGCTCCACGAGATTCCGCATGAAGTCTCGGATTTTGCAATTTTGCTGCGAGCGGATTTCGATCGCTGGAGTGCCGTGAAAGCACAGGTTGGTAATTAAAATTAAAGGGACGTGTAAGGCAAAATTTCTACGGGTTTCTTTCGATTTGAGGCCTCGTAACATGCCACGCGCAGTTCCCGGTTCCATTCCAAACGAATTTCACTTTAAGCGGAAGCGCGTTGCGTATAGCGAGCAGGGAAATATTCATAAGGAATATAGCTTAGAAAATGATAGTATTACCTTTTCGGTAATTTAAAAAAAGGCCTGGAGTTGTGATTTCTTCTAACTGGCTTTTAAAGGAAGGCGTCGTAAAATGCTGATTCCCCAAAGATTCCTAAACTTTTTGATTCGGTAGCCCCTTTAAACCAATTATTTGCAACTGCTGTTTCAGGCTATCACTGCTGTTGCCGGAGTTGCCGGCTCCATTTCGGCACTTTGGCTCCATTCCGACTCTTCACTTGGCGGCTCAGCCGGCTGGGTTCTACCCTTTACGGCCGGCGGTTTTATCAACATTGCACTGGCGCAGATTCTGACCGAGCTGATGAACGAGACGTGCCCAAAGTAAGTTAGTGTACTCTCTAAAACCCTAAAAATCGTCCAACGATTTCCTAATCCGGAAAATACACTCAAAAATCATGTAATTTCAGGCAAACCCTAAAACAACTGGCCCTAATCGCCGCCGGCATCTCGACTATGTACCTATTCAATGGGCTACACGTCTGAATTATCAAATTCTATGAAATCATATCTTAAATGTTATTATTTCCTTGTAATTATACTGCCCAGCCCTGCCTTGTCACCCCCGAAAAACCGGTCACCCGAAGCGTTGCCTTACCTTATCCATAGCATTTACCACATCCCAGTATACTACGACTAATACCACGCATAATTGCCCAGATTTTAGTACAAACAATGTAGGCTGTAGTGTGTAGCGCGCCCCCGATTCTTACTGTGATACTTCTGCTGCCTTACTGCTTCTTGCTTTCCCCAGATTCGCCATTGAATTTGCAAAAATTTTAGGGAATTATCCGGTGTTATAAAAGGAATAAACGTACAATCTAATTATGTTAAGAAAGCACATAAAAATTTTAGAAAAACACGAAAATATAAGGAATTTTGTTGTCAGGCGCCAGTGGTACGCTGCGCTACTATGTACGCTTGGATCCCGTGGGCCGTCTGCATTTTATCACGTCGTGATTCTTTCTCGAGACAAAGAAATTGATCTCGTTGGACTAACTAATTGCTAAAACGATAAATATATTTATTTTTAAATCATTTCGAGTAACGTTAAATTTTGCAAAACGAAGCTTAGCTGGCTTCCTGAAGCCTAGAAATCTTACGAAACGAAATTTAACTAAGCCTTCTTTGATAATTTACTCTTTTTGTTTCCCATCGATACCTCTTTGGCCTTGTTTTGATGACCGCCTTTCTAGAAAGCCCCTTTTCAGGTTAAACCGCCCGCAAGACTAGGAAAAGATGGACGGCTTCGAGGGTTTCATGCAGAAACTCGACAATTTGCACTCGTTCCGGCTGCACACCGGCAACATCAACTCGTACGACGAGCTGAAAGCGCAGAGGTTTGTTTCAGAAAATCTGCAAATCAGTTTAGAATGAAAAACCAATAACTCAGAAGTTTTAAGGTTCAAGGACTCGTCCGAAGAGCTGGAAGCCTGTTTGAATTTGCAGTTTCAGAGCACGCCTTGCCCGAGCGATTTTAAGTAAGTTAAAAGAAAACAAAATGCAATAAATATTGGCGTAATAGACCGATAAGTTTCAGGGAAGACGGCACGCTGCTACTCTGCGATCGTGAGCACATCAATCGCTATGTTCGTGATGATTTGAAGATTACTTTGAAGGTATTGGAATTGTTAAATTTAATTTTTTAGGTAGTACAGCTTTAATCCTCTACAATCCTCAAAATTCAAGATTTTAAGGTATTCCTTTCCTCCTGGGACCAACAGAGTCCGCGAATCGTTCGCCTGTCTCGTCGAGCAGCTAAAGACCGACGACATCGAGCTGTTGATTCTGGCTTTTCCGGAGCTCGAGCTCGTCGAAGGAGAATCTGAAGAGGCGGAAACGGCGCGTTGGCTGGAGGCGGTTAAGGTACACTTTCATGGGTTTTGTGCCTAAAATGCCCGGTTTCCAGCCAATCTGGACGGAGGCCGAGGCGTTGAGCTCGAGCCGAAAAATCTCATCGCTGGGCGTGGGTGACGTTCCGGTTGCGTGGATGCGAGCGCTGTGCGAATGGGCTGATCATCCGCCGACGGTTGACCACTTGAAGCTGGACGGGTGCTGTATGGTCGGTTTTTGGAGTGACAGCGAATTTTTATGAGATCGGAAATGCTAATTTTCCGGCTAAAAGCTGCATGGAAAGCTACACTTTTTACGTTTTATCGAACGTAATGGAAAGGCCGTATTCAGGTACCCCCAGAATTGCAAGCCTACGCCCGGGAGCAAGACATTCAACTCTTGACGCACAATGACCCGCATCCGGTGTTTCCGGTTGCGGATGTAAGTATTTTTTTCGTTTGGTTCCCTTTAGTTTTCGGGTCGTTTTAGGCATTTTAAAACTTCGAAATGATCTGGTTTAGCAATTCATACCAGAATTAAAGCCAGCCAAATGAAAATTAGCGATAAACCTATGAATTTCAGCTTTTTAACCGCTTCTGCGACCTAAAGCACTCGACCCCCGTCTGCCACAGCCAATTCCGGACCACGTGGGCGGCTAGGTAAGCTGGAATTCCTCGCAAACTACAAGCTACACCTTTCAGATACACGGTCTGGGTGCGACCCCGTTCGATCATGTCATCGAAGGGCTACATCGTGCAGTTCAAGCGGACAGCGTCACTTTAGGATCTTTTTTAGGGTAAGTCAAATCTTATAATCATTATTTCAAGTTTTTTCGACTAGACTTTGGCTAATTTCGATGTTAAATAGATTTATTGGTTTTTCTCGGAAAATTAGAGCTCTAAACGAAATTTTTTACTTTTTGGGACAATTTTTGAGGCTAAAGCGAGCGTAAATTTGGTTTTCCTTATTATCGTTCAGTTCTGCGTTTTATATTTAATTTATTTTGATTGATTTAGATTGGCATTACCCGTTGTCATCGGACGAATACTTGCAAGTATCTGCTGAATGTGCCACGTTGCCTTCCCTGTATTCTTTAATAACAATATGCACCGTTATCGTACGGTTTACGAAATAAATTATCGATTTTAACGTTTTCAACTCGTGAAATACACATTATTACACTTATGTTTTACAAATATCAATCCATTTGGGTCGGTTCCTGTCGAAAAATCTCTGGTTTGTCGGTATTCTTCTTTTTCAACACGCCGCGGAAATAGAATTACCATTGACGCGCGAGAATAAAATAACCTTAACGGGTTTTCCCTGTCGGTGTCCAGTATCGAATCTAATTTGAGAAGCCGCCCGGAAAACAATTTAACGACCGACCGGCCCGGGGGTGAGGGCGGAAATTGGCGCCGGAGGACAAAGCCCCGGCGGCCTTTTCGAGCACGACACCTTCCCAAATACCCACAAAACTTCCTGGGGCTCAAGAATCATGTTTTCCCTCTATCGGAGTTTCAAACTGAGAATTCGCTTGATTTGGATTTAAATTGAAATTTGATTTAAATCTTAAACACCCAGACTTCGATGAAAAGCAAGTGATGATACCGTTTTCCGACTTAAGAATCGGCTATTTAGAACTTTAAAAAGCGATTTTTCGAAAAAACCACTCCAAAATCTTCGGGTCTGTTTTTTAAAACCGTAATTTTTGGTAAGTTTAGTGTTTTTTTAATCCGCAAAACTGTAGAATTCTACAGAAATCAAATTCAGTACCTTTTCAACACCTAAAAGACGAGTTTTTTTTCGCGGATACCGTATTCTAGTCAGAAATAACTTGCAAACCTATTTTGGACCTCAAAAATCAACGAAACCCTTCCGGGGTGATCCCCGCTTTTCGGGCTGGTGCGCCCATAATTGAGTACTTTCCCGCCGTTTTCAATGGCCAGCCCAGCATTTTTTCAGCAGCCAAATTTTTTCAAAAGATTTTTCTCAAGATTTCGAGCTTTTGCGCGTCCGGAGAGCTTGAAAAAAATAGCAAAAAATCTTACATCACATATTTGACAGATTTAATTTTTTTTTGCGATGTTTAAAGCGTCAATATGGCTTGGGGAAAAGCTAGCAATCGTTGTTTTTTTAACGTAGTTAATGATTATTTGAGGTGTTTTCAGCCTCGAAATCTTTTATTAAAGCAGCTCTGGGCTAACAAAGATTTAAGGACATCGTAACAAAGCAAATCACCTGCAAAAATTGCTGAAATACGGAAGTAAACCGAAGGCGGTTTTCTCCTTGCTCTCCTAAATGAATCGGCGCTGGAAAGTGCGTGAAGCAGAAGGAAAAAAAGGGGAGGGCCTCTTTAGCCAATGAAAAAGGGGGCTAAAGGGTCGCTAAAGCAAGAGAGAAAACTACGCAATCGTCGGCTCCAGAGGGGGGGCACGAGTCTTTAGCCTCCTCCTCTTATATTGAGGAGACGGAGGGCTATTTGCGGGGAACTTGATGCAAAAGAGCGTTTTTTATACTCTGAATTACGTGGCGTTGTAGGTAGCTTATTTTATAGCTAATCAAAAGTGTAGCTTATTTTTAGCGTGGCTTTTAGGTAACTTATCATTCATTTAATTCGATTTGTTTAATCTTATTTTTCTCGTTTATTCAAGTTTATTCATTTTCTCAACTCCTTTCTTTTATAGTTTTTGGATAAAAACTACAAACCGCAAACTTCTAAAGCTTTTCCCCTGTATTGAAAATGCCAAAATATGCGTTTTTCGCGTTCGGGTTGTTTGTTAAATTCTTAACTTTACTGAATTGAAATTTTATTCTGTCTTTCTAAGATTTTTCCAGCGTTTCTCTTGAATTTACATGCTATTAGACCTTAAAGAATTTGTTCATAATTTTTAAAGAGTTTTTTTGCGTGTTTCCGACTTTCCCAAACTTTTTCTGGTAGCCTTGGCGCCGTAAAAATACGCCGCTACTTCCTTAGCTGTGTTAATTAATCTATTCCTTGAATAATGACCATATTTTCGGCAATTTCATCCGTTTCTAGCAGAAGCAGTGGATGAAAAGAACCGGTGTGTGCCCTTCCGAGGGGTCCATCTATATTCTGGCACGCGATTCACCACTCCTCCTCCTTCTCCTCCTCCCCCGCCGCCATTTTTGCTTCTGAATTCACGCTCGTACCTCACACTTTTTCTGGCGCAAATTTATGTTTGGGACTTTTGAAATATCAAAATAATTTTAATTGTTATCCTTAAGATTTTTATGACTATTCGTGAATATCATCGTCCTTTAATCAAAAACTGGGTCTTGGGTCTGGGTCCTTTTTTGTTTTCGAATGGTTCTAAGACCGATGGCGCTATTTTAGGAGCCATAGAAAGTACATACATAACTTGGTTGATGATGTAACTTTCGGCCGATTTACATGGCGTAACCGGTTAGGCCCAACTCTTTATTTCCTTTTTTTGAGCTGTGAATACATTGCTTTTTTATTTTCCTTTTTCGGTGGTATGCGGTTTTCAAAGTACGAAAAATGCCGAAATTTGGGAACGCTGAAGTGCCAAATCCGTCCAATCGACATTTTCCGCATTCAGTGAATCGAGCAATTTTACCCTAGTTTTAGTTAAAAACTTGTATTTCCAAAAAATGTGTTAAGTTTCGAAGGATTTTGAACTTGTTAGAATTCCGCGTCGCTCACAATTAGATGAAATTCCCTTTCAAAAGTCCGTTTTCTAATGGTCTAATTTCCTATGATTTATCTCAAGAATATGTTGTGAGCTACGCTCGACTACACCCCTTTCATAAGAATTTATTTATCCGTTGTTTTGGGCCGCGTCCACCACTCCGCCCCAGCGCAGTTTCACGGCCACGTAAAGGGCCGCACGAATTTTGGGCTGGCCCAGCCCAAATTCCCGAAATCATCATTCGCGGCTGGACGGCCCTCCTAGGACCTCGAAAGAGCCCGATTTCATCGGCCCTATAGCCCCGGAATTCTGAATTCTTTGGCCGGGCCCTGCCACGAAATGCCAAGAAATCATTCATCACTCCCCGTGGCATTCTTGGGACGTTTTAGGTATTCAATTCATCAGCAGGAAAAAATAGACCGGGTGGGATCGGCCTCGGGGAGTTTTGAGAATTTCCAAGTGACGATGAATTTTTCAGAAATTTTGCCGTGCAGGTGCTTTTTTTGCAAACTTGCCGAATTTCCACCTCGAACTCGTTTCGTGGGGGCTAGGTATGGTTTTCCTGGAGCAAGAACGTAGCCCGGAAAATCGTATCGTTACATATAGGATATGGCGCGGAAACTCTTAAATTTTGTTCAATCAAAAGCACCTTAATCCAGGTCATATTTTTAATTGTTAAAATAATATTCCCTCGTTATAAAAATTTAATGGTAGTCCACTGCTCTTCACAAATTTATTAACAATTTTACTTATTTCCTGTTCGGATTTTAACCTTATAGCCTATTACCTTTTTTCTTTTCCGTGCTTCAAAATCCAAGCAAAAACTGTACACGCAAAGTAATTCCATGACTTCTGGGCCGTCATTTCCGCGGCATCTTCCGGAGATTTTTTGCAGTTGTCAATCGCATATTTTCAGGAAGTGAACAATGACGCTATGCAAACAGCCCTGTCGATGTTTACGGCCCAGTCCGCTGCTGGTACGATAATTTTTTTTGCGTTGTTGATTGTTTTTTATATTTATTTTATAAATTTGAGGGTATTTGAGAAGACTAAATAGCGTAAATCAGCAAGTCTCTTTGATCTTGTTTTCAAAGTTTCGCCGCGTTTTTAGATTGATGCTAATTTCCGTTGTCACCCTTTTCAAACTTGCAACTGAAGCGGAAGTTTTTGACTAGTTGGCCGCGGGCCAAAATTGAGCTCGAGGATTGCAATTAGCTAGGGAAGAGGGCGGCTAGCTGCTGGGGGGCCCTAAAATAAGCCCAATCTCGCGGAGCCTGTGGGGCAACATTTTGAATCCTGGCACGGAGAAGCGCGCGTAAAACTGGTGAAAATTCAAACTTGACCGCTTGGAGGCTAGAAATAGCGCACGCTTCAAATGAAGGCATAAAAAAGTGCTCATACAAAAAAAATCTCAATTTTTTTTCAGATCGTCTTCCTTGTATCAATCGTCTCGTTGTGCTTTGGCACGATTGTCGCCACGTATGATATCGATCGCTTTGGCGCTGGGCTGTATTTGGTACGTCAAAATTAAGCAAAAAAATTAAATGAATGTAAATTTTATGGCATGACGACATAATTGTTTGCTCTGTTTTGTTTGCGGGGGTTAGGTTTCTACAAGATCGCTACTTCTAAAAATCACTACTCCTAAAAACGTTACTTCTAAAAGTTGGTAGGTCGGATAATCAGTTTTTCGGCACGTTTGGCCATCGGTATGCCCAAATCGACGCTCCGAATTCTAGGTTTAATCAAAGAAAGGTTTTAGATGAGCTTTTAGCAAAATTGAAGAAGCAAACAGATGTGAAAAAATGCTTTTTTCGCACTCTGTGAGCCAACCTGAATATTTATTTAGTGCCTCGTTTCCGTGGTCACCATCGTCGTCGCGCTCGCATTCTGCCTTGTCGGCACGGATGAGCAGGTAAGCTTTTTCACTTTTTCAACTTTATTTTTACTTTCCCTGTTTCCCTTTCAGACCGAACCCACCGTCGCCAAGAAGGTCTGGTCAACAACAAGGCAAACGATAAGGAGGTGATTTCCCCAAAAGGTCTCTGCTAGCCTGCAATTACTTTAGATATGCTCGCAGCAAAGCCGAGCCGTCGAAAATCGAGATCAAAATCGCGAATATCGATTTGTCGGATGAGGAGGAGAGTGAGGAGAGTCACGAGATGGAAGAGGGGAAGAAGGGGCAACGAGCGGTGGTTATTAGGGAAAATACAGAGGTCTGTTCAGATGGGAATTTCCATAAAAATCGGTTTTAGAGTCAAGAAACGGACCCGAGTTTGCCGAGCACTTCTGGGTCCACGACGATACGACCTATCCCGGAAATGGTCGAGCAAATTGACGAGACAATGGACGAACCGCCGGATGAACAAGTTTAAGCTGTATTGATTGCTTTTGCGTAAATAATTGCGCTATTTTGCTAATTTTAATTGTATTGATTTGCTGCGGTTTTTAAAAATACTGCATTTCTTATTTATGCTTGCTCGATGGTTCTCTGTATATATAAGTTACGGGTAATGTTCGGCGTGCAATAAAGAGATCAATTTATGACGCAAATAATAGCATGACAATTTTTCAAAACCCGAAGATTGGTATCCGGCAGGAGATGCAGTTTTCCCCAAAAATTACCCACGATATCGGCCAGTATACAGGGTGTCCCAAAAAAACGAACCATCTGGCGTTTCGCCGGGTTACATCCAATCGGTCCCAAAATTGGACGAGAGGTGTATTAGACCCTAAATAACAACAATCCTGACGTTTAGCCCCGTGGCTATAGTAGTTCTTGAGTTATAACGAAAATACTGTTTTTCCCGGAATTCTGAACAATTTTTTCGGCTATCTTTTTGGACTTTGCATCGATTTGCATCAACTTCCGGCTGCGAATCCCTAATTTTGCTTAAGAACTTGCGTAATTTTGCGTTGTAAAAATCGCCTAAATCGAAGCTTATTTAATTAACTTTATTCTGTAAAAAATTTCTTAAGGCAAAGAAGGCCTGCCGGATCATTTTAACTTAATGTTCAGGGGGTCTAATTCCACGAAAACCCTATGAAAAATGGAAAATAAAGTTTGTTTTTGCCATAACTCGAGAAATACTTTAGCTACGGGGCCAAAAGTCAGGATTGTTGTTATTTAGGGTCTGATACACCTCCAATTTGGGCCCGATTGGATGTAACACGGCGAAATGCCAGATGGTTCGTTTTTGGGACACTCTGTAAGTGTATTTACGCACGCCAATTTTTCTAAACTTTTCGAAAATCGCTTCTATTTCTAGAGCAGCAACACGTTTAGGAAAAAATTTTTGAGTAAAATCTGGAAACATTGGTCCGCTCATTCGAAAGCGACGATTTTTCTGTGTGGGATGTGCTAATTGGTTTTTCCTGGATATTTTTTTCTTCAAAGCGACCACTTAGCAGTTTGTTAAAACGGATTCGGAATCGGGCAAAATTCTGCGCATTGTATTCTAGTGTCGACTCAAAATTGAATTCACACTAAAAAACGTTTCCTTGAACGTTTGTTGTCTTTAAGAATCGATTTTTATCGCAGTTGCCTCAAATGTCTTGGCAAAACGGCAAACCCTAAAGTATAGTATTCACAGTTTTTTATTCAACTTTTATGAGCATCATTCTGAACTGCACCCAGGCGGCCTGAAATCGGCGATAAGACCCACGTTTCCCCGGGCCAAACTATGGATGGCATCCGGGTTTCGATAAGGGAATAGGCATTCGTCTTCTTCGATTGGCCATGCTTTCTAGAGGTAAATAACTTGTAAAAAAGCCCTAGATTTTGATGGTTTCAGCGGTCATCGCCAGCGCTCTGCTAGCAGTCGTTTTGGGGTAAGTAACACCAAAATTTTGTCGGAATTGTCGCAAATGCGCATGCGATTCGAACTGCGATGTTCAGGGCTAAGACTTCGCAAACTTTTTTCAATTTCTAGCATTTTTTTAGTGGTTGGGGAGATCCGTTGCGGGACCTCGGTGTGCCGAACTATGACTGCGGAGCGGATTTGATGAAGCCTAGTGCAAAGGTTGGCGAAAAGAGCTGAAAAAACTGTAGTTATAGGCTGGTTTTTGCTTAACTAGTCAGTTACCACGAAAAACCTACGCTTCGGCGTTTCAGATCCCGACAAATGTCAACTCTGTTCGTCCTGGTGATATCAAGGTGGTGATGGCGCTCGGGGATTCGATTACGGTATGAGAAAAGCTTTAACATTAAGCCATCCGCGACGTGAGAGTTCTTTGCCTTCAACAATGACGTCCAAGAACGTTTTCTCCTAGCTTGATTAGCTTGATTAGTTGCAAAAGCTTTGAAAGATTTAATGGAAGGAGAAAGAACGCAACCCAAATGGCTTAGTTTTTTTGAAAAATTCGCGACGCTGTTTTTTTTATTCGGCTACGGTAGGAAAGTGGGTTTTACGGTAGTTTACAAGCAGTTTTCTACTAGCTGATTTTTTGCCTGTTCAATAACAAGTCTCACAAGCTCAATACCAGGAAAAGACCAGCGAAACTCGCAGAAAGCGTCATGCTCTGTAAAACTGCAAAGATTTGCCAAGCTGATGCTTTATCTAGGCTTCAAAATGCCATATTTTAGGCAGCAAATGGCGCCGGCGCCGAGGATCCGCTAGCCGTCGTCCTCCAGTATCGTGGTCTGGCCTTCATGGCGGGCGGGGACAAGTCGCTAGAACAGCACGTCACCATTCCAAGTAGGTACTATGTATATGATTTCCCATTTGTTAATAGCATTTTTTCACGTTTATCTTCCACTTTTCAGACATCCTGAAGAAGTACAACCCCAAGCTCTACGGATACTCGCTCGGAATTGGTGGTCAAATGGTGTGGGAGGTCGCCCAGTTCAACTTGGCTTATCCTGGGGCAAACGCCAAGGATCTGCCGGATCAGGCAAGGGATCTGGTGGCCAGGATGAAGGCTCATTCTGATGTAGGTATTTTGGTGATAGATATTTACGTTGATTTACAACTTAAAATCTTTGTCTAGGTCATCGACATGGCCAATGACTGGAAATTACTGAACATCTTCATTGGTGGAAACGATATTTGCGGACTTTGCAGGCATCCGGTAAAATATTAGCAACATTTTTTATCGTTTTTAAGGACTACGCTCCGTCAAACTGCGTAGCCGAGATTCGTCAGGCCGTCCAGTACATCCAGGTATTTTTATTTTTCGCCGAGTAAAACCAAAAATTTATCCTAAAAAGTCGAAAAATTCGATTTAAAAAATTATCTTTAGGACAATGTGCCGCGGGTAATCGTAAATTTGATGTCGATGCTTCACCTTGAACTTCTACGCCAAGTTGACACTGGAAATATGTTCTGCTTGGCGTTGCATACGTAGATTTTTCGACTTAAGACTTCTTTCCACTTCTTTTCACGGAAGTTCGCTTACATACTTTTTTTCAGCGATGAATGCGGCTGTGAACAGAACAAGAATTTCACCGATGCAATGATCTCGGCCGCTTGTACAGAATATCAACAGCTAGAGACAAAACTACAGGATGACGGCATCTTTGAGAAAGACGATTTCACATACGTTGTCCAGCCATTCGCCAATGAGATTATCCACCCGCCTAGTTATCCGGTAAATTATTCTTCTAAATGGTTTTCTCGCTCCCTCTCTCGCTCCCTCGCTATAAAACTTTCCTTTCAGAACGGCACTGTGGATTCCGACTTCTTCTGCCCCGACTGCTTCCACTTTTCCCAATATGGCCATGCTGTCACAGCCACATGGGTTTGGAGGAACATGCTCGAGCCGGTACACCAAAAGTGAAAGTTTTTGACAAACCTCATCTTAGGTAGGCAAAAAAACGACGAAGGGCGACTTCTCCGGACCTGCGCTGCCGTTGTCGTGCCCAGATCCGGTAGGTGTTTCAAGGACCGTAGCTTATAGCTCAACATCGTTTTTACCGGCTCAATATCATTGTTTTCGTTTTCAGAAATGCCCCTTCATCCGAACACCCAAGAACTCTGCTGACTGCTCCAAATACATGACGGAATAACCAGCAAAAGCATAAAATATCTTACAACCTGAAATCCGTGATCACTAGTTAAAAAAATTGTTTTCAAGTTTCCGTTCTACGCTTCATTGGTGGGTATCTTATGCATTACCCCAATTTTAGGCTGCTTAATTCGATTCTATAATTTATAGTGAAATATCCCCCCCCCCCGATAACGCAAAAGAATCAAATTTGAGGGAAGCCTTTTCCGCGATTAAAGCCGCCGGAAAGCGGTCGGTTTTCTTTTGCCGCATCTTCGTTCGGAATTTTGGATTTTCGGGTGCAAATACGGTTTCTGAAGCGTGAGTAAACGGAGAATGTTTATTAACAACTATACTCAAATAGGCTTCAGAAATGGGTAATCATGTACGCGCAGACGACAGAGATGGCGATAAGATGGAGGAACGAGCGGGCGGGCGATGCCTTCTTCAGCTTCCCAGCAACCACAACCCAGTCATTGCACAGATCACCTTCACAAGTGCAAGACTCGGTAATCCCTAGGAAAGACAGTTTGTATGTTTTCGGGACAGCACAAAGGCCCGTAATATGGGGGTATTTCCGTGTTAGCGGGTGAGCAATTTTATAACGGGGGCTAGGTAAATTTTTTGATTGAGCTTATGCCCGCCTAGTAATCCAATACAATATTTTTCTATAATGTTTTGGGCTTAAGTGCAGTTAACCTCCCCCAGCCGACCCCCACCTACCGCATCTCGCTCCCCGTTATCCTACAGGTGTTAAATTATACCAAAACCAGGGTTGAAAAGCCGCTTCGCGACTGGGCCCCGTCTGACCCCATTTTGTCCTTCGCTTTGCATAATTGTCCTCAATACGGATGACAAAAAAAATGAGAAACAATCTCTGTTGTCCATTTTTATAGTTGAATCCCAACTTCCGGTCAATGCTAATTATTCCTAACAAAGAAGTTTTCAGAAAAACTTAAATTTAATGTCGAAAATAGGCGATTTTGTTAAATCTCATAAGCGTGCAGTCACCTCCAGGCCATTGCGCACCTAATGACGTATCATACATACCTTAAAATTCATCCCCTACCGAGATATCCTCCGGACAGACAGACGGAAGTGGATGCAAAGTGGCACACACAAACACACACAGACACTATTTTTTATATATAGTAGGATACTCGCAAGAGCAAGGCGAACATCTTGGTATACTTTACACACCTGTAGATGAACAGGGCGGAGATACAAAAGTTGGGCGCGGCTGGGGGGGGGGGGGTAAACTGTACCCGAACCATATTTTAAGTAGTTTCCTATCACCCACTACCCTCGCAAAACTCACCGCTCGTCCTATCCAGAGTTTGACAGCCCGGCAGCTCCTGGGTACAGCCCCTCCACACCGTTTCCTCGCCCTTGCGGTCTTTTGACCACCACATCACACAACGAGAGTCATGTTCGCAGGTCAGCAGGTGCTGAAAATCCTGCCTTATACAATTTTGGCGTGTAACTGTGTGTGTGTGGATGCCAGTTTCGAGGCCCGATTTCAGGGCCTTCCCGTGTCAAAAACTAATTCTTCGTCATTTGGGGGAATCGACCCTCCTGTTTCCGATGGCGTCCTCAGAATTACGATAAAATACAAGTTTACAAAGTTAAAGCCGGTTTTATTCATTTCATAGGTAATTTGCATAATATGAAAAAATAGGAATTTCCTCATTCTTGCGCGTCGCACGCGCCCGTGTGGTCGGGACACGGGAGGGGCCCGATGGATCCGAGCTATCGGAAAGTCAAATTCCTCATGCAAAGACAGCATTCCAGCGCCCAAGGCCCGCAAAGCGGTTTCCAATCCAATTCCGATGCTCTATCGAATGACGTTCAAAAATCCCGAAAAACGAAAACGATCGAAAACCTGAGGACCCTCGGAGTGGGGGGGGGGGGGTAAAGAAAACGTTAGTATTTCAACCCTGGTTTATAAATAAAACTCTTTCCCTCCATTTCACCCGCTTAAAATTCAAGAAAATGCCTGCGAACCCTGCTGCCTTCCATGCATTTCGGGTGAATCGGCATTCCCCCTTTGGAACTGTAATTGTTATTTAATTAGCGTGGTGGCGATTGACTTACTAATCTTTTGTGGCGTCGTACGGCATTTCTGGGGTGGGGCTGAGGCAGTGATAACACTTGTTGGCATCGACGGTGTCGAGATGGACGACGATCAGGGCCAGCACGAGGAGCACCGAATAGCGGGCAGACATCTTGTCGAAATGGCCGATTTTGTAGTTTGCAGAGTTTTTTGAGTGATCATTCGGATCTGTATTGATGCAAACCTTAGAAAGATGCAAATCGACACCCCTCCCAATTTTGGATTTGGCACCCTGTATGCTACCGGGATTTAAAAATGTCTGGCTTGGCCTATTTAATCGGGATCTATCACAGTTGGGTCGAAAAAATCAGGAACGATAGTAGGAATGGTGCTAATGGACTTATGGGGGGCCCAGTCCGAAATTGGTCGTACGGCGTTACAAGGCGCACCGCTTAAGCTACTTGGAATTAGCTTAAGCCTAGGCTTAACTGAGCTAAAGCTATGTCTAGCTTATCTTGATCTTCAAATAGCCTTGTGGTCGAAATGGGGCCATTTAGGGGTTAGCTTAGAGCTAAGTTAGCTTGGCCTAAGCTAAGCTCAGGCTTCGTTTCATGAAGCTAAGCCTAAGCGTAGGCCTTGCTTAGCTTTTCCAGTAAAAAACGGCTTTTCATGTAGTCAAAATCTGGACTGCCCCCCAAGTGCATTAGCACCGAAAGAATTTAGATGGAAAATCGCGGGCTCTAACCTTAAAATCGAAAGACGTTTTTAGTGTGAATTGCGTTTTGACTCGACACCAGGACTATTTTTGCAAAATTCTGCGCTGGTTCCGAATCTATTTTCAGAATTTATTGAATGCCATTTTGACGAAGTTACAACGTTTTTTAGCTCGAAAAACGCCGAAAATGGCACACTTTGAATGTCTTAGGAAAATCTCCAGGAAAATCATTATTATTATAAATAAGCATTATGCTGCGAAAAATCAGCGATTTCGAATCAGCTATAAAACGGTAATTCCCCCCAGATTTTGATCAAAAAATTTTAGACGCGGAGGACCTCCATACAGGCCCGTACGGGAGGCGAGATTTCGGGGGCACCACCCAAAAATTTTGCGACCTCCCCCCCCGGTCGCCACTTTCAAAACATTCGAAAATAGCGACAATAACAGCGCCGCAGGCGAAAAAATTTAGAAACCCGCGTTCGTAACGCTTAAATTCGTGGGAAAACACAAGGGAAACGGCGCGCGCAAGCGAAAGTTGGTTCGGCAAAAATGGTGCACTAATGAAAACGAGCGCCGCAGGCAAAAAAATTTAAAAAATAGGTTTTCTAGAAGTAAAAATGTCTCGAAACAGTAATGACAGCGTCGCAGGCAGAAAAATTTTTGCGAAAAAAAATCATAAGGGTCCCCCTTATGAACTTTTCGGACCTCGACCGATTTCGGGGGCAGCCCGTGCCCCCGCCCTCGTACGGGCCTGCCTCCATATGAAACAGCACCCGTTTTCGAAAATTTGTTGAAAATTTGTTGAAAACTTGGTGATTTCGGGTTATAGTTGACAGCAGTAGTTTTATCAAAAATCGCGAAATACAATACAAAGCTTTAAGAATGTTGGATGCAGATCGGCGCCAAGGTGGGGAAGATTATAATTCACCCGCCGTTTTCCAAAATTTTTCGAAATTTCCGATATTTTGTCGGGTTATCGCTTCCCCATTCGAGACATCAAAAAATATGCTTAGAGTTGTAATTGCAGCCGATTTTACGGCAAAATAAAAAATGTATAGCGATAAATATTTGAGAACCTGGGGGGGGTGGGGTAAAGTAAGGTTTTACTTCAAGGTGTTATGGATGGATGTCCTTGGAATTATTTGGGAGGTTCAGGCTCAGGTGTGATCATTCTGGTTCAAATGTTAGGGGCTGGCTGCTGTTAGGGTTTGTGAGCGCATTTTCTGGTTGTTTCCAGAGAACTGAAAAATGCACCCAAAGGAGGACCTAGGATATATCCGATAAGAGTTGATTTGATGAATTCTGGTCGGGTCTTCGATAAGAACTTGGCACACTTCTCCCGAGAGCCAGGCCATGTTTTCCAGAGGTAACTCAGGTTTGGATAATTTTTTAATGTTTTTCCCAGTGGTGCTCTTCAGCTGGGTGGTCACCGTCGTGCTTGGGTAACTAAATTTTTAGTTCAAAAATTGCTGCATAACGGTATGATCATAAGAAACTGATTTAGCGGCTGGGGAGACCCGTTGCGGGACCTCGGCGTGCCGAACTATGACTGTGGAGCAGATCTGATGAAGCCTAGTGCAAATGTTAGAATTACAAGCAAATTTTTTTTGATGTGTTATTCCAAGCTAATACGGCTCTTCGTATTTATAAATTAAATGATTTCCTTTCATAGACGTTCGTCTAAAAGTGGCTATAAAACTCAGGAGATGCTTTTGTAGCAATTAGATTTTAACGCCTCCGACAAGCCTACCTTGTGCAGAATTTGGCGCCGATTCCAAATCTGTGTTTAGAAATGCGAACCGAGAAGAACAAGAAGTTACGAAGCTTTTAGGTCCAAAAAGCCCAAAATGGCAGAGTTTCTCGAAATTTTATAGAGTTTCGTATCAAAAACCTTCTTAATTTCGTCAACCTTGTCATTCTACAGATTTTGTGGACAGATTCGGGATCAGCTTAAAATTCTGCACAAATAAGCTCATAGGTTTGAACTGCTGTTTTTCAGATTCCCACAAATGTCAACGCGGTCCGCCCGGGGCGACATCAAGGTTGTAATGGCACTTGGGGATTCGATTACGGTATGAAAATCACCTTTAAATTTGCATTCCACTATCTAAAACCAAGGCAGCAAATGGTGCCGGCGCCGAGGATCCGCTAGCCGTCGTCCTCCAGTATCGTGGTCTCGCCTTTATGGCTGGCGGGGACAAATCCCTCGAGCAGCACGTCACCATCCCAAGTATGTTTTGCTTAAAGGGGTGCCCAATCAACCCGGGACCCCCGTTTTGTAAACTTGGATGCTTTCCATTAGGTCAAAGTGGCAAGCAGTTGAGCGGAATGGGCGGGGGCGCCACAAAAGGGACAGGTGTCCGAATTTTGTTCGACAGTGAACCTCCCATTGCCGCACAAACATCGTGCGTCATTTGTACTGCTGCCCGGAATACATATAGTCATTGCCGCGGAAACATTGGGTATCCCTTTAAGGAACGATTCGCTTTTTCGCGGTTACAAACACGTTTTCCAGACATTCTGAAGAAGTACAACCCGAAACTGTTCGGATATTCGCTCGGAATTGGTGGTCAAATGGTGTGGGAAGTGGCGCAGTTAAACTTGGCGTATCCCGGAGGACATGCCAAAGATCTACCGGATCAGGCCAAGGATCTAGTCGTCAGGATCAAGGCCCATTCCGATGTGAGTTTTCTCTACCAATCACGCTAATAGTGCGGGGTTCTTTCAGTAGCAAAGGGAAGCTAATTTTTTACCGATCGGTCAATTCCACTTGCCTTTTAAAAATTCAATGGTTTTTTCGCTATTTGATTTCAAGGACTCTAGAATTATCAACATGTTTTAAAGGGTGGAAATTCGTAATTTTTTTTATGCCCAGATTTTCATGACTTTTCTATCAGTCTTTTATGATTAAGAAAATTTGAATAATGCGGTAAAAAATATAACCTTCGTTATGGGGCCGCACGGGTTTATTGGTGAAAAATTGGCTCCTCTTGCTAAAAGGGAAGAACCTAGAGCTATGCTACCACAAACCTGCAAATTAGGTAATCGACATGGCCAGCGATTGGAAGCTGCTCAACATTTTCATTGGCGGAAATGATATTTGTGCGTTGTGCAGACGGCCGGTAATTTATGCCATTACGATAATGGGGTCCGCTTTTAGGACTATGCCCCTTCGAACTGTGTCGCTGAAATCCGGGAAGCAATTCAGTACATACTAGTGATAACTAGAGTTTTAGAAAAGGTCTTTTTTTCTTGCAGGACAACGTGCCGCGGGTAATCGTGAACCTGATGTCAATGCTTCACCTCGAACTGCTTCGTCAGGTCGACACCGGAAATATGTTCTGTTTGGCATTGCATACGTAAGTTTTTTCGGCTTATCACTTCTTTCCAATTCTTTCCACGGAAGTATCGCCTAAATACCTTTTTTGCAGAGATGAATGCGGCTGTGAACAGAACAAGAATTTCACCGATGCTATGATTTCGGCCGCTTGTACAGAATATCAACAGTTAGAGACAAAACTACAGGATGACGGCATCTTTGAAAATTTTCCCCTTCCAAGAGATTTCCCCCCCCGTTAAATTTTTTATCTATCCGCCTCTGTCTCTAACACTCAACCTCCGTCTGTCTCTCTCGCCTCTCCCCCTCGCTCTCTCTCTCACTCCCCACTTGCTCTCACTCTTTCTCTCTCGCATCTCTCTTTCTCTCTCACACCCGCGCTCTCTTTCTCGCTCTCTATCTTTCTCTCGCTCTCTCGCTCTCTCTCACTCTCTCTCGCTCTCGCTCTCTATCTTTCCCACGATCGCTCTAAAACGGACATATTTCAGAACGGCACTGTGGATTCGGACTTCTTCTGCCCCGACTGCTTCCACTTTTCTCAATATGGCCATGCCGTCACAGCTACATGGGTTTGGAAGAACATGCTCGAGCCGGTAGGTTACGTCAACTGTCTAAAATAACACTTAAACCCTAGTAAAGAATTGTTTTTCGATCGGTGTTTTAGGTAGGCAGAAAGACGACCAAGGGCAATCTCTCCGTGCCGGCTCTACCGCTGGCCTGTCCGGATCCGGTATGGGCTTGGAGAATAAGAGTCTTGAAATTCCCACCCACCTCTCGACCCAAACCTTTTTTCAGAAATGCCCCTTCATCCGGACCACCAAGAATTCGGCCGACTGCTCGAAATATATGACGGAGTAGCTGCCTCCCAAGGATCGAATTTGTTACGATAAAGAGAGCAGAGTCAGAGATTTTCGACAATTTGCAGCACGCTAAAATTCTTTTTAAAGCGGGAAAAAACGAAATTTTCAATTCAAAAGAAAATTAAAAATGAATAAATAAAATTAAAATTAAAAATGAAAAATATAAAGAAAGATTCCTTAGGGTTATTCGAAAATTTTTTAAGTGTTACTCGAGGATTTCTTAGTCTTGTTCGAGGTTATTCGTGTTATGCTAAAAATCCCCCGCTAACAGCCGAGAACCGAATCCCTTTACCTTGAAATCAAGATGTACAGGGTGCGGAGAAAGTTTTGGGTGGCAGAATTAGCTATGTTTTCACAAATTGCGTGCTCCAGCCTGGATTTTTTGAATGGGAGACTAAAAACGTGCAACTTGAGAAACACTAGGCACCAGCAGATTAACAAAATTTTTGAAATTTTCGGGGGAAACTGCACTGAAAGCGTCGCGCTAAAATCACCTTCGGCACGCAGCGCTTTTGCTGCTCTTACCGTATGCCCTGTGCACCATTCTTCACCGAAATTCACGAGAATTGGTCCAGATATTGCCAATCCTATCCTACATCACCCCATGAAATTACAAAGTTTTTGAATTTAAATTCAGAGAGTTCTGGCGCTTTGAATTCTGAGCATTCCCCCTAGCGGCATGGGAAGCAGCTGCGAAGCTGGGGGGCTTACAGCCCATAAACCGCAAAGCGCCACATTAATGATAGATTAGGCATATGAATATTTTAAATCAAGATCTTTGACGTCGAAATTTGTGGGATAGACATTAAAACAACTGCAGGTTGAGCTTCACAAAAAGTTGAAAAGCCGGAAACCGCGGCACGCTGCTTATTTTCAACTCAATTGTGCCCAGGGTTTAGCAAAGCTGATCAAAAATGTAAGCTTTACATGGGATAATGCTTATTCCCTGCCTATCATAATCCGAAACCCTGGAAAGCCTGGTGATAAGATCCGAAGCATTATAACCAATAGTTCATAACAACGAAATGTGTACCATTTCTGGAGCCTCCGTTGTCCAAGACGATTCTCATGCGGAAAATAATTTTTAAACCATTACCGTTCTCAGAATCGGATAGAGCACGTCCGAATCTATGTTGACACCACAAAATGAGCGTGGTATAGCTTAGAACGACAATTTTTCGCAATAAAAAGGCGCCACCCAAAACTTTTTCCGCACCCTGTAGATGCGCGAGAGGGAGCCAGTCAAACGGGCTTATTCGACCCCAATCATTTGTTGCAGCTCCATGGGCAGCGCCTTGAACCTGTCGAAGACGATGTAGCCGGTGCGGACGTGCTAAGCAAGCGTGAATTAATTGAAAAACCCCTCAACACCTCCTTCATGACTAGCAGACAGGCACGGAGATCCAGGGGCAAGCCGCCAAGAAAGAGGAAAACCGCGAAAAAAATTTTATTCCATAGCCAAATTCCATCGAATGCCAAGTTTATTTTCCCCGGTAAAGTAACCACAGGTGCAAATTTTCATTCCCGGAATTCAATATTTACCAGGGTTGAGAAGCCGCTTCGCGACTTTTCAACCCTGGCCCCGTCATGCTTCATCACTTTGCATAGGCTCCTGAATTCCTGGGCAAAAAAATGAAAGACGGCTCCCCTCCCCCATTATATAGGCTCTCCCCATTTTCGGTGCATGCTAATTGATTCCTAACAAAGAGGCTGAGCGCGATTTTCACAAAAACCTATTTTTAATGTCGAAAACAGCTGATTTTGAAAAATCTTATATGCGTGCAGTCGTGTCATGACCATTACGCACCTAATGACGTATCATACGTGCCCTTAACTTCTTCCTTTATTGAGATACGACTGGAACATACGGACGGAAGTTGCATGCAAATGCACACACACACACACACACAAACACTATTTTTTTATATATAGTAGGATTCTGCACACACCGGCGGAAATAAGCCCAGAATCCGCGACATTTGGGAACGAGGAATCACAGAAAGAGGGTGCGTAGAAGAGGAATAGGAAAAGCCATTGACGGGGGCATATTGAAAGCGATAGAAATCGATGCGGGAATTGGGTTGATCAGCTACTGGGCGCCCGTCGAGTCCACCGAGAAGCCGCCGGTGCGGAAGGCGTTCAGGTAGGTGAGCGTGCGGCGGCACCAGTGCAGCTCCAGCTGAAAAAAAGAACGATTTTGCGTTAAATAGCTCATTCGATGGAGAAAATTTTTCTAAATACGATTTTTCTAATTCTTTTTTGTGAAATCAGCCGGGAAAAGCAAAATAAATGGCTTTGAAGTTGGCAAATTTGGGAAAAATGGAAGTTATTTGGCTATAACTTTTTCAAACGAGTTATTTGGCAAATATGAGCAGCGGATTCGAAATCAGCAAAACAATTATGCACAAAAGGGGCTGGGTCCCATCAGGAACCGTCGCCTCGACCTGATGTGGCTCCCTTGTAAGCAACTTACACAAAGCAGACCATGCTCCATGTGGTTTTCGAGGAACTCAATGTGGAGGGCCTAAGAGAAGTGGGTGTTTGACATTGGCCTTGCTACCATGTCCAGGGCCAGCTCTCGGCGCGGAATGTCGCCGTAGGCGTTGATGAACGCGCTGAGGGCGTTGTTGAGGATAAGCCTCTTCGCGTTGACCTGTTCCTGGAAGACGGTGACCAGTTAAAGGAAAGCGAAAGGCAATCCGTATTAGGTTCGCATTGCCGACGCAGAGGTTGTACGCACTCCACCTGCGCCTGCGGGGTGAGGTTGTACTCGACGAGGGAGAGACGGCCGTCGCCCATCTCCTGTGTGTTGCGCGTGGACCAGCCGCGCTCACGCTCAACCTCCTTCATTGTGTCGGTGAGGCTCAGTCCGGCGTTGATGTAGGCCATCTCCTGGGCAGGGGTGCGCATGCTGCAAAACGATGATGAAGGTGGAGGTTCTTCTGTGAGTTGTGCCTGGGAATTCGGTTTTTTTTTGCAGTAACTGGGGGATAATCAAATGTTGCCATTGCGTCCAGAAATGGCCATTTACGCAATAGTAAGTGTTTTAAAATTGTTTTGCCGAAATTTTACTATCTTTAAAAAGAAATAAGAGTTCAGTTTATCAGCCCCCCCCCCCCAGCCGGAACCCAACTTTTGTATCTCGGCCCCCTGTTCATCTACAGGTGCGCAAAGTATCCCAAAATGTTCGCCTTGGTCTGGCAAATATTTTGGTATAGTTTAGAAACCCCGGCTAGAAAAGTTTTGAAGAATAAAAAATTTCTTTGTAGCTTTTAGAAAAAACTAAGCTTAGGATTAGTAGAAATAAGCTAAAACGCTGTTGCTAATTATATCAGAAAACTTGTTGAAAATAGAAAAAAAAATGGTTTTGCCTCCGATAAGCACCCCCCCCCCCCCCCGTTAATGCCAAGGCGCCCTCCAGTAATACCTGCGGAACGCATAGCTGCATCCGGCCAATATAATCGAAAAGCGAAGGGTGGCGACAACGCACAGACCGTCGTCGCTCTAGAAATTCCACCGGATTACGGGCGTCTCGCCAAAACAAGTACGTCCGCACGACGCCGGAACCGCACGTTCATTGTCTGGGATAGCGCGTCCAGCTGTCCCTTCCCCAGCTCCGACACCGCCAATCGCAGTCCTTAAAACATTTGGCTTTTTCTTTAAAGGGGCTCGGAAGTCAAAATTCCTGCGTGTGGGGGATTGAACCCAGGGGTCAAAAACGAAAGGGATGCAAAAAGCAAAGCAAAGGGATGCATGATTCCAGCGCCCAAGGCCCGCGAAGCGGATTTTGGGCGCTGGTTTTCATAATTAAAAAGTGTGGAATGCTCAAAATTCGATGAAGATTCCAGAAATAGCGGCTGCATTTTGAAATTCAAGCGTTTTCACGTCCAACCAGGGGCAAAGGGTCATGCGGCGGGGTCGCGTTGCGGTGCGATCTGGCTATTTGCCAGAAATCAACACGGGGGGGGGGCGTTGACCAGATTTAGTAGCCCCTTTAAGCCCCACCCGTCATGACGGGGGCCCAGGCGAAGATATCGAATTCGGCGGCCTCCACGATACCGTCGAGCATGAATTCGATCGAGTCGATCTCGCGCTCACCGGCTTTCCATTGCTAAATTGAAATATGCAAGCCGTTTTTCCGCTTAGGTATATAGTTAAATTAAATTGAAGTCACTAGTAAGAGTACTGTTCCTAGTATAATACAGGGTGTCCCAATAAAAAAACACACCCCCCTCTAACTCGATGGAGAAATATCGGATCGGGATGATAGTTACACCATTCGAAAGCCCTTCAAACGGCCAGTTTGCAACAATTTTCAAAACTATTTTTTTTTATTCAAACGCACCATTTTACAACACCTTTAAAAACATTAAGGAACGGCCTCTGCATCTGATTAACGGCTACTTCCGGTCATTTTCTAGGGAGAATTTGAGGCAAATTAGCTCGTATGCAACCCCAAGAAGCGGGAAAATTTTGCAACACGGCTTGTAAAATCGCGCATTTAAATCAGAACATGGTTTTGAAAATTGTTGCAAACTCGTCGTTTCAAGGGCTTTCGAATGGTGTAACTATCATTGCGATCCGACACTTCTACGTCGGGTTAGAGGGGGGTGTTTTTTTTATTGGGACACCCTGTAGAATTGCTAGGCAGTCCCATCCCTCAAATAAAAAAATTGGGCGCTTTGGAGCCATTTCTAATCGGATTTTTTTGAGGTCTGGCCTTGGAACTTCCGGCTCGTGGCTTTAATGCGACCAATAATTTTTCTCACGTTAATCATCTCTTCGCAGGTCCGCTTAATCATTTCGATGACGCGAAGCGTGCTTTCCGGGGTGGGCAGCGGCGCCCGGGGCACCCCGAGCTCCTCGACGAACGGCATCGATCCGGCTGAAATGGCCTAGGTTGAACGGGTCAAACAAAAAAAAGAAGTCGAAATGGCTACGAACCCTGTTCGTTGGCCCTCGGCAGCGACAGGTAGTGGCGGATGTGCATCACCGGCACCTTGACCTTGCGGAGGGCCCAGATTTCATACAGCGTGCGCCCAACGCCGAAGTCAAGGCGTTTCAGGGGCTGAAATGGGCTTTCAAGTATTCCTTCCAATTTCAAAATATTGTCCAACAACGTTTTGCTTGCTCAACAGTCCAGTTCGCGCCTACAAAAAATAGATCAACGAATTTACTATGGTATTTTGACTGATATTTAAAAAAATCATGCTCTCTCAAAATGAAACGAGAGAATCGGGTTTTTCATTTGCGAAAATGAAATTTCAACCTAGGCCATTTCAAACTTACACGGCCTCAAAACAGGCCGACACGTAGTACGCAATACACCTATGTAACCCATCCGTACATAGGAAAGATACGTAGTACGCAATACACCTATGGACCCCCTGGCCGCTTCGCGCGCCTCGGGCGCCCCGATTTCGAAAGCCTGCGAGCTCGCGCCCATCCGAAGCGACTAGGCCCCCGGGGTGGCACGAAGCTTTATTTTTAAGCTCAAATTGGGTGTGGAGAGTAAAGCTAAGCTCTTATCGAGCACTTGTCCATATTTTTCCGGCATTGAAAACGGACTTCTAGGGGCGAGAACAGGTTATATAAAGAGTGGGTTGAAGTCAAACTTTAAAGTGTCCTATCTTTAGACAGAAGTCTCTCCGAAATGTTTTTTTTTCAAATTGATCCTAAATCAGCTCGATCTGCTGAGCAATTTGACATATAAAAATCCGAGATCGGTTTAATGACCGGATGCGATAATTTGACCTCGGATCATACCGGTGCGTGCTCAGCGATGGCTCGGATCAACGGCAGGTAGGTATCGTTCCGGCAGCGAGGGTGCGTGTTGGCCATGTAGCTGTGTGCGCCGAGATCGGCTAGAAAAAGGTGACGTTTAAGATATTTGCGAGTTTACAGAGTTGCATCTAAAAGCGAAGGGAGAATCACTCGTACCCATGCCGCGACGAAACGATTCGGGTGTGCCGCCGTAGGTTTCCTCCAGAATATCGGCTCGCATTCCAGGAAACGGGCCGGGTTGACTGGAAAATAAGGGGGAATGGCACTCCTAAAAAATATGAACCATACCTTTGTGAGCTGGCAATTTGTTAAGAGGATCTCTTCGTCGTCTTTGATTCGTTTCTCGAACGTCTTTTCAGCTTCGGCCTGAATTTATTTGAGAGAGAGAGAGAGAGAACGAGAGGGAGAGAGCGAATGAGAGGGAGTGAGAGAACGAGAGAGAGAGAGAGAGAGAGAGAGAGAGAGAGAGAGAGTGGGAGAGAGATAGAGGGGAGCGAGAGAGAGAAAGAGAGAGAGAGGGGGGAGAGAGAGAGAAAGAGAGAGAGAGAGAGGAGAGAGAAGAGTATGAAAAAACGATACATCGCTAAGCCCAGCGTCGTCGATGAAGACGACCATCCGATCGTCGTACGGCTCGCACTCGAGCATCGCCAATTCGCTCCTCCAATCGCGCTTCCTAAACATTTATTTCATTTGAGCAAGAGCCGAGTGACGTACGATCGGCGGATGTAGAGAATTTCGAAGCCCATGTCGTCGCCAGTCGGGGGATTGTAGAGCAAATAGAACCACTGGAATCAGGGTTAGACAATTTGAGCCACGGAGTTAAACCAACTTGTACTCATAGGGGCTGGAGGCCTTCCGTTCCTTTATGGGGCTATTTCCCGGGAAAACGATGTGGTAGCGTTTTCGCAGGCTCATGATCAGGGCCTAAAAATTTTAAAAATTTTAACGTGATAATGTGCTAGGCTTATGTGCAGTTTACCATCCCCCCCCCAGCCGGCACCCATCTACCGTATCCCGGCTCCCTGTTCATCTACCAGGGAGACAAACTAAACAAGGAGCCGAGAGACAAAAGTTGGGTGCCGGCTGGGGTGAGGGGTAATTTGAACTCCAACCACGTGCCATTCTAGGTCAAAACTTCCTGCCAAAAACCCTTAGGAGCTTCAAAATTTCGTCAAAGTGCATATAAAATAAAATTTTTATTTATACGGCTTTTTTATCTAAAAACTGTAAAATGCTATAACAATGGTTTATAGTTTGCTATAGGGCCGTAGCGATTCATGGAGGACAAATTTGGTTCCCCCGCTAACAGTCCAGAACCGAAAAACCTAAAATTAGTTTTCCCTCACCACTAACAATGTCCTACCCCCGCTAGTAGTCTAGTACCCAACTTTCTAGCTGACTTTGAGGCTTAGTTATTGGGCCGGGAGCAGCACCTTGAAGTGGGGATGCAGATGGGCGAGGATGAGCCAGTAGGACGGGTGGAGACGGGCGACGATCATTTGTTGAAGCTCGATGGGCAGCGCCTTGAACTTGTCGAAGGTGATGGGATCGGTGTTGAAGGGCTAAAAAGGCTCGAATATCAAACTCTGCGGTAGAAAACGCACATCATCTCTGGCCTTCACTTGATGCTCATCAAGCTCGAACGGCTCGCCAGCTTCGTCCGACTCGGAATCGCCCGAGAGCCAAAAGCCCCGAAAATCCAGGGGCGCCGATAGCGTGACCACGTCCTCATTTTCGTCCTCATTGTCGACCGGCGGATGGTAGATCGTCTGGCAAAAATTCGTACTAGACTGTTAACGGGGGGAGTTAATTCGTAGTGTTCGGCCCATACCTGTCGTTAGTTATACCGTAGTTTTATAGCGTTCTTACCAGGTTTTCTCTTTTACTGCTAGAAAATTTTCTAGCAGTAAAAAAGAATTTTTCCCGAAAATATTCTCAAAATTTTTACATTCTGTGCTTTTTCCGGGTCTTTCTACATATTTTGTTTTGAAAGTCGAAAATTGCCAAAATTAGAATTTTTCTAGGCTTTTCATGACCAAAAAAGCGATGCTATGAAACTAGTCTACGCTGCGTGGTAAGGCCGTAACTGTTCAAGGGAAAAATTTATACTCCTAATAGTTTTAATTTGCATAATCTGCATACCCGAGCTAGGAAGAAGCGCACGAGCGTGATCAGCATCTCTGGGATGCACCACTCTTCGGGTAGGGTGGTGGGAAGAGAATGAAAAGCTTTTACCGGTGCAGGGGTTTTCGAGCCGAATTTCTTATTCAATATGCTAATTTTGCTAATTGTTGTGGAGAGAAAAAGCTAGTCTCTTTTCCCCCACTGCCTATTCTGTGACCCAGTGACCGTAATCCTCCCCAGTTCAAATCACTCCGGATTACGTGTCGTAATGTCTCCTCACTGATGGGATTTTCTCCCTAAATTATGGCTCTAATCCTTTTTATCCTGGAAGCTGCTCCGAATAAACTGCTAACGTTTATTCGATACACGTGATCCATCAAGCACAAGAGGCAAGCACACTCGCGGACACAACAACTGGCGAGCAGGAAGTTCGACATTCACGCAAGGAAGGGATTTAACCAAGCTGGCCCCGACTACCCGTGCAAAATCGAAACAAGTTGAAGCCGACGAGAAAATCATGGAGCAAGCTCTTCAAAATGTGCTACAGCAACTGATGGAAAGTCAACGTGAGCAGAGGGAAATGGATAAGACCGCCCACGACCTCCAGATCAAGCTGATCACGGAGCAGATGGCCGCGTTGATGAGCCAAGTCACCGCCCCAGTCAAGCACGAGCCCAAGGAGGAAGAGAACGCGAACAAGGCGCGTCTACAAGCGCTGCGCGACTCGATTTTGGCCCGAGTGCCGAAATTTTCGTTTGATGAGGACAAGTCGACGTTCGAATTGTGGCATGAACGCTATGGTCCGATGCTCGAGAAGGATGGCGCCGAACTCTCTGAAGAGGATCGTTGTCGCATGTTGATCGAGAAGCTGGACGAGGCGGCGTACGACAGGTTCACAAAATTTATCCTGCCCAAGACCACAAATGAGCTGAAATACGTTGAAATTGTGGCATTTCTCCTCAAGATCTTCGTTCCATCGAAGTCACTCATCGCCCGCCGTTACGAATTTTCCAAAATGAAGTTTGATGGTGGCGATGTCGAGGATTTGGCCAAGCACGTCGATCAGCTCAAGTTCGCCTACGAAAAAGCCAAGATGCGCGACATCAAGGAGAATGAAGTGAAAGTCCTTTCACTACTTCTTTCGCTTTCTGGCAGCGAACACGAAGCAACGCGAGGCCAAATACTTCGAAGGATGGAGGAAAAGCCCGAGTCGACATTGGATGAAGTGTTCGACCACATTCGCCATTTCGTGACGAGGAAGAAGGACGCGAATCTGGATAGCAAGGGCGCATTGGCCGCGCATGCCGTCACCACAAAGCCGCCCTATGCACCCCGCCCTTTTCCCGCCCAAAAGAAGCCCGGCACCCGCGCACCAACGAGGCCCTGCAAGCACTGTCAAGGAGCCCACTGGGATGCCGATTGCCCGACGCAACAAGAAGCGCAAGGACAGCCGAACTTCCCCAAGAAAAAGTTCACAAGGCCCGCGCACACAAATGTCGTAATCGTTGGTTCTAACCTTTCTTTGAATCACGAATCTGATCGTTTATTTCAGATGTTGCGATCAACGACAAGGCGAAGATGCGTGATACGGGCCGACTCACAAACT
>JBBGBA010000323.1:0-56657 GCA_038088335.1 Mesorhabditis sp. LJ9110
AGCTGAATCGAAGCTTTTCTCAATCTAATAAATTAATGATTGAAATTCGCGACTAATTAAATATTTCATAGCGTTTTTCTAGCAGATTTTGCACTCAAAAAGAGGCGAAATTTTGACCCAGGTACGCCAAAAAAACAATACCAATTCGAAAGTTTATTAATAAACTTTTATTTGTGGTATTACGTGTATTTTTTAAAATTATTAAAATTGTATTATTAAAATAGTTCGTCGCGCTTACAAGCAGCTACTTTGCCGAATTTCCCGGCTGGCGCCGACCCCTAAACATGCCCCCAGCCGGCCCCTCCCCACTCGACCCCGTGGCCTATCGGTTAGCGTGTGTGTGCCCCGCCCACACGACCCTGGTTCGACCCCCGCGTCCGGTGATGAATGACTTTTCCACCAAGATCTATGAATCCCACGTGATTTGACATTAGTACCCGACTGAGGGCGCGCGAATTTTTTTGCTTTTAAAATGGGAATCGGGATAGTTATCGGGATTTGAGAGATTCGAAGCTTTTTAGGCGGCTTCTCAATTTTTGGTTTTCCAAGGGAAGAGAGTAATTTTTACTAGCAGAATTGAGCAAATTATACATAGATTTTTGAAGATTTGATACAGTTGCTATACGTAGTTCTTGGCTTTTTCTCACTTTTTGTATATTTTAAGCTATTTTCAGCTTTCTAAACGATAGAGAAATTTTTGCTGAACAATTCAATTCGATGCGAAACCCGCGAATTGAATTTTAAAGATTTGAAACAGTTGTTCCATGTAGTTTTCGGCCTTTTCTCGCTTTTAGTAGATATTTTTATGCTATTTTCAGTTTTCTAAACGATAGAGAAATTTGACTGGACGCAAAAAAAGATTTCCTTCATTTCCCTCAATTTTCTGGTGAGTTTTCTGTGTTTTTTTTTCTAACCCCACCTGAATCCAATGCTCTATCGCCACATATCGCATCGTGCGCTTAAAAAGCCGGCGTCGCACCATCGACAGCTTCTTCTGCACCGGCTGATAGTCGACGCCGCTCCCAAAATTGAACGCGTACTCCCAACCCTAAATTGTAGTCAATGACGATTTTTGATACGTTTGATTAAGCAAAAACCGACTTACAACGCTTCACTTACCTCTTTGTCATATCGCCTCACGTCCTGGCCGACCATCCACGGCTCTTCCCAGCGCCAGCCGTCGGATCTGAAAGCTTATATAACTCGTGCTCACCAAAATCTAGAATTTCCGGAGCTATCTATATATTTGTTTTTCACCCACCTCAATGAAAAACTCTCAAACGTCAGCCGTTTCGAGCCGTCCTCATTCGAAAACATTGGCCGATCGGTGGGCAATGTGCGGGAAGACCAGCCGACGAACGGATACCATCGCTGAAAAGTTTTTGGGCTTTTTCTAAACGTTGAGCGTTTCATAAAATACTTTTAAACCTTTTTCAGGTTTTTGCGAGGGGTTTTTTAGTTGAGACTCCCTATTTCTCGACGGGCTTTTCGATTTTTTTTTACCTGATTCGAATACGTCGAAACGACCTGACGAATCGCCAAGTGGGTCTGCAGCACAAAAACGTAGATTTGGCCGGCGCGATCGATGCCGAAAATTACTCCTGGGGTAGCGGCAACCTGAAATAAGGTATTTTGAGTTTTCCTAGACCACAACTTTTGTGTTTAACTTTGTATTTACTGAGTTTGCCTTACTACTTACTTTTAGTTTGTTTAACGTTGTGAATTTAGCGTCAAACATAGCTCGTGAACGTTTTTATCAAAAGTAGGAGCTTTTTAGCTATCAGAAGAAGGCGGAAAGATTTTGTCGATGAATTTAAGCCCGGAAACCTATTTTAAGCCACTTAACAACTTTAAACAACTAACAAAAACGACTATGCGGTTTTTAAAACATACTTTTAAGATATGTACTTGCTCGCCGCCGGCACCCGTCACCGGGAAATCCTCCCAGTCATAAATATCGTTAGCTTCTAAAAACCTGAATTTCAAAGATCTATTTTAACCCTACCCGGCTTCTCCTTTGAACTAATCCGCTGCGGTGTCCCATCACTGGTCACCGCCCACAGATACCCGTGGTTCATTACTGCAATATAAAATTTCAAAGCCGGTAGATTGTAGTTTTCATTTCACCCAAAAGTCTGAAATCAGGAGAATTTCTTGTGAAACTCAAATATATTTGTTTAATAACCTCTCCACTCTTCTCTGTGCATTTATCCACTTTTCATTTATTAATAAAATTGTTTTATTCTGTCACTATCACGTGCGCTAGCCGACATAAATACAAGCTCGAAAAAAGAAAAGAAAAGGAATAAAAACGAAGACAAAAGAAGTCACAGTTAGCAAAGGATGGGTGAAACACACACTGGGAATGGATTGATCAAGTGCAAAATGTGGGGTTGTAATCGGGGGAACAACGTGGAATGGATAGATGATAATGGGCTTGATGCTTCATTTGAGGAGGCGCGAGAGAACCGGAAGTAGGCGGGCTAAGGTAGGGGCAGCTATATTTGGCTTCTTGATCCTTGTCGTCGTCTATTTGCCGCCCATCGACGCTTTGTTCGTCTGAAAAAGGGGTAATTGAAGCCGACGCCTGAATCGCAATTTAATATCCCGGGGAAAAAAAAAAAGGAAAAGAAAAAAAAAAAAAACCTTTTCTTTATAATCAAATTAAAAGGCTACAAACTACAAATCTCTAAAACGGTCTAAAAAATCTAGTAACGCTGGAAAGAAAAACAAAAAAACGCACCTGCACAATACCGATGATCATGCCGAACAGCCCGATGGCTGATGCGAAAATTTCGATGATGAGGATCTTGACGAAGAGCGACGGGTTGGCCGCGTCGGCGAGCGCGGCTCCGGATCCGACGATTCCTGCAAAAACGAGGTTAAATGAACCAGAAAAAAAGGTTTTTAACTATCATTAGCAAAAACGTTGTAAAAATACTTCGGAACTCAATACAACGCTGTCAAAACCTCGTAAAACAAGACTGACCTACTGACAACCCGCAAACAAGGTTGGAGAAGCCGACAGTGAGGCCACCGCCGAAGATCATGTAGCCGGCCGCCAAGTTCTTGGCGATGATGTTCCGGCCGTCGGTCGTCAGGATGTCGAACTTTTCCCTTTCGAAGTCCTGAAAAAAATTACGTTATGAAATCCCGTCAAAAAGATCTAAAATTTCAAAGGAATTTAGGAGCTATATTCGCTCTAGAAAAAATCGTAGAAAAAAGCACGATAGGATCGGTTTTCAGGGAAAATAAACAGAGAATCCACCAAAACTGTACCTGCATCTTGTTGACGAACACGAACGCCATGATGATACCGAAGATGGCGACGGCCTCGCAGAAAATGATGGACACAAGGTTCTTCGTTCGAATTCTAAACGAAGATTAACCTTTTCAAGCGCAAAAAATACCTTGGGGCTTTCACTCCTCCGCCGAGAATTGAGGATCCCGTGGTGAAAATGCCCCTGAAAAAAATCGATTTACAACGAAGCCAGATTTTTTAACCGAAACTTGTAGAAAATGAAAAACCGACCATCCGGCGCCAATGACCGACATGGAGAGGGAGCAGGCGATGCCGAGACCGGCCCACATGTGCGGCGACGTCTCCGTCAAGAACCAGGCAATGTCGAAACGGTGGCCCTGCCCGGTGAGCATGTAGAAGAGGCCTGAAAAGGGAAAATCAATATTTATCGAGATTCGCGATTTTGCGTCGCTATCAGTTCAACAAAAAAATCGATAAATTGACGAAAAACCGGTTTTTGCCTCAATTAAAAAAAAAATAATAGGCTCACCTGTTCCTATCAAAATGGACCAGCCCAGGGCGAAGACGACCCCCGTCGTTTTGAGAATAGCGCCCGCCATCTGGAAAATTGGTTTAAAATCCAAGCGAAGGAGAAAATGAAGAAATAGAAAACAAAAAAGGAAAGCATAAAGACAGTTGAAATACAAAAATCATGGACTTCCACGCGGTGATAAGAGGATCAAAGATCAAGCCACAAATCGATAATTTCATTTCCAAGAGATATTTAGACGTCAGTGAAATGCCAAATGACTTTTAGAGCAAGTAGAGCCGAATGAGACCCTTTTCGCAACAGTTCTACCCACAAAGTCGTAAACCCAAAGGCCAAAGACCAATCTTGAGATCGCTGCAATATCGCTAGAAGCCTGAAAAGAAAACGCCAACACGTCTTCAGATAACCGAAACCCCCCTTGAAAAACTTTTTTGGGTCACTCGATGACTACTGGGAAGGTCGAGTATGCTGGAGATCAGCTTTTGCTCCCGAGTCGATCTCGGCCCCCCGGAACACGCGGCGCACGCCAGGCAAGGGCTGCTGGCGCCGTTTAGGAACCGGCCACCCGGGCACACACATCGACATGGCATAAGCGGTCAGCTGGCCGGGTCGATGGGGGTAAACTATCGGGGCCGTCTGTCTAGACTTTGGGCTTGATCATGCCAAAAATGGCGTTTCTGAAGTAATAAAAGCTCGAATTTTCAGACATCCAATTCTCATAAAATCTTTAGAAAAAGTTGCGCGCACTGCAAAAGCTAGACGGCCAGTGAATTTAAAGCTATCTGGTTGCAATCTTATAATGGCTGTAATCGCATTCTAACAAAAAATGATATCTTGAGATCTACAACAACATTTCTAACTTCAAAAGTCAAAAGTAGCAATTTCACGCATTTTCCTATTCTATTCCCTGAAAACCTTGTAAAAACCCAAAACCACCAATCCAGGACTCAACTCCAACCTCCAACCAGTCCATGGTGGTACGGGCAGCTTGTTGATGCGCAGATTTGATCTAGAAGAGGTGGGTCCCCATTCCAGCGCCCGCGAAATTGCGAAATCTAGGAAGAGCTCGAGTCCGTGTCCCTGATCTCGTCACCGGTGCGTGTGCTGCCGACGGCCTTGGCGAATCGACGCGGTTACATAGTAAGTGAACAAACTTAAAAATTGTTGTGGTTCGAATAAGAAGGAAAAATTTTAAATTTCGCAAATTTGAAAATCAGGAAACTGTGAAAATTGCAAAATTAACGTTCCGTGGCACTTCACAGTACGATTTTTGTAAAGTGGAAACTAACGGACTTCAAATCAAAAAATTTAGTTTTCGATTTTTTTTTAGGAAAATCACGAAATCAAACAAAGTAAATTTATCTTTTTTTTGACGAGGTGACTTCAAAGCGCTCCTTTTCCAGATGGAACGACGTCAACGGGAAACAAGCCTCGACGACGACGAGCCGGCGATGGTTCACGTCGACGCGAGCAATGGTACCCCGTTTCCAGAAACCTAATGTCAAATTAGAATCAGCCAGCTACAACCAACCGCCACCCGACCGGGATCCCGAGGACGACGAGACGGTGCTCGACAACACGCCGCCGATTTTCAGCAAATATGGCGACTTCCATACGATCGACTGGCAACGGGACTTGGCCCGGGATCGAATGAGGTGGAGTTGGTGGTGTCGAGGTTTTTATGAGCTTTTAAGGCACAAGCTGATTTCCGGAAAGCGTCGCGAGTGGCCGATAGGATTGTTTGAGGTGGGTTTGAAACCTTTGCGCTGTTTTTTTTAAATGATTATGTCGAAATACCCTTTTTAGAGCGCCTGGGACTCGGGAGCCGGTTGGCTATGCGTTCTCCTCGTCGGGCTGGCCGCCGGAGCAACAGCTGGAACCATCGACATTGCCGCCCGCTGGATGAGCGACCTGAAAAACGGAATCTGCGCCGACCGCTTCTGGCTGGACCGCGAGCACTGCTGCTGGTCATCGAATTCTACGATTTACAAGGTTTTTGGGTTTACTTGAAGAAAAACTGTTGATTTTAGGACTTCGACTGCCCGGCGTGGACGACCTGGCCCGAGATGTTCAACATCTACACGAAATCGCCGTTCTACTACACGGTCGACTTCATGTTTTACGTCGGATGGGCTATGCTGATGGCTGGAGTGGCGGTTTTGCTTGTCAAGGTGAGGGAGAGCTGTTTTTGAACGCTCAGAGCTAGATGTCTTTTATTGTTTTTTAAAATCTTTTTGGGATCGAATTTTGCTAATACAATTGCTGGAATGGTTTCTAAGCGTAGAAACTTTACAATGACAAAAAATATCGATTTTTAAAAAATGTTTCTATGTTTTTATTCTTGTTTTTTTCACCACTGAAAGGATAGTTAAATTTTGCTAAGAATGCTCTCAAAATACTTACTATTAGGTTGCTAGACATTTCTAAAAGAATAAGAAAAAGATTAGGTTTCCCCTGATAATGCGGCAGAACCTTATTGAAATTGAACCGTGCAAAAAGCTTCTAGGCTTCAAACTGACACTGCAAAGCTAATTTTCTTTTCTCTTCAGACGTTCGCCCCATATGCTTGCGGCTCGGGAATCCCGGAGGTGAAGTGCATCCTTTCCGGCTTCGTCATCCGCGGCTACCTGGGCAAGTGGACGTTCATCATCAAGTCGGTCAGCCTGATCCTCGTCACCTCGGCTGGCCTGTCTCTCGGAAAAGAAGGGCCGATGGTCCACTTGGCGTGCTGTATCGGCAACATCTTTTCGTATCTATTCCCGAAGTATGGCATGAACGAGGCGAAGAAGCGTGAGATTCTGTCTGCGAGTGCTGCTGCTGGAGTTTCCGTGGCCTTTGGGGCGCCGATTGGCGGCGTTATGTTCAGGTATAAACTTTGATCTATTGTTCCTTAGGATCCCATTTTTCTGATGTAGATAGATGGGTTCGGTTTTAATTTTTTCGATTTTTGAGTGTAAAAACACGACGATTTTCCATTGAGTAAATAACGAAAAAAAAATTTTCTCTTTGGACCGAAATATCGAATTTTCAAACTTTTTAATTTTTTACGGAAGTTCTAAAGTTTGTAGTTTTAACGATTTATGAATTTTATTACCTAAACTTTATCTTTTAGTCTCGAGGAAGCGTCCTACTACTTCCCGCTCAAAACGATGTGGCGCTCATTTTTCTGCGCGCTCGTCGCCGGCATCATCCTGCGCATCGTCAACCCGTTCGGCAGTGATCAGGCGAGTTTTAAGCTACGAAAATTAATGTAATTCCATTTTCAGACCTCGCTCTTCCACGTCGACTACATGATGAAGTGGACGTTCTTCGAGCTGATCCCGTTCGCCATGCTGGGCATTTGGGGCGGAATCCTGGGCAGCATCTTCATCTACCTGAACCTGCGGTGGAGCCGTTTCCGCAAGACGAACCCGCTCATTGGCAGTACGTTTTGAAAGCTGGGTTTCCAAGCTTCAAAAATCCTTTTAATTTTCGTTTTTTTAGGAAATCACATCAACGAGGTGCTTCTCGTGACCCTGTTCACGTCGGTGATCTCCTACTTCAACCCGTACATGCGCAAGAATGGCTCCTCGTTGATTACACAAGTAATTTTTCATTCTTAATTTTATTCGATGTTTTCAGCTGTTCGATCGTTGCGGCCCGGAAGATTTCATGAGCGACCTGTGCGACTACCAGAACAAGACGGCCAGCAACATCAAGGTGGACGACAACTACCACACCGGCTCTTTCGGAACGGGCGTGCAGGTAATTTTTTCACTCTTTGCTGGTTTCATTTTGCAATAAAATTTTGTAGTTGAATTTAGGAGCATTTTCGAAGCAAAAATGGGTGGAAAAACAATACTAAAAAGTCTGTTTTAGACGGCCGTCTGGCAACTCATCATTGCCCTCATCTTCAAGATGGTCTTCACCGTGTTCACGTTTGGAATCAAGGTATTTTAGGCATCTAGCTTTGAACCTTTTCTAGATTCCCTGCGGCCTGTTCATCCCCAGCCTGGCGATGGGCGCGATCAGCGGCCGTCTACTTGGACTGTTGATGGAAGCCGTGACGAAGACGATTCAGGTAGCTTTTTCGCGATTTTTACGATTTTTATAGATTTTTTGATTATCATATCAATTTGTTTTTAGAATTCAGATAAATTTAGATGAATTTAGATAAATTAAATTTTAAATTGATAATTCTATTTGAAAGCGCTTTTTCGATTTAAGGAAGATCTATTCTCGAAATTTTAGATCCCCGACGGACATACAGAATGGTGGTCCTGTCAAATCGGCAAGGACTGTGTGATGCCCGGCCTCTACGCTATGGTTGGAGCAGCCGCAGTACTTGGCGGAGTTACAAGGTATTTTCTTATTTTCTGAGCGAGCTTTAAAATTCCGATTCCAGAATGACCGTCTCGCTGGTGGTGATCATGTTCGAGCTGACGGGCAGCCTGGAGTTCATCGTGCCCACCATGGTGGCCGTCATGTTCGCCAAGTGGGTCGGCGACGCGACGCATAAACAGGTTTGTCATTTTGGGTCTTCTCGGAAAATTACTTACTTTTAGGGTGTCTACGAGGCGCACATCGAGCTGAACGGCTACCCGTTCCTCGACAACAAGGGCGAGTACCCCTACTCGATCGTTGCCTCGCAGGTAAGCTTGCATCGATCTCTAGGGAATTTGCTGGATTTTTGTTTTCAAGTGTTGACTTTATATACTTTTTCAGGTGATGCGACCGCACAAGGGCGATAATGAGCTGTGCGTCATCACCCAGGACGGCATGACACTCGGCGATATGGAGGCTCTACTCCGAGAAACCGATTTCAACGGATATCCGGTTGTCGTCAGCAGATCGTCGATGTACTTGGTCGGATTCTGTACAAGGTATGGATTTCAGTTTCTACATATAAAATCCGTATTGTCAGCATTTAATTTTATTCAGTTATATTGCTTTTTATGATTAAACATTTTTAGGCGGGACCTCCAGCTGGCGCTGCACAGTGCCCGGAAAACGCAGCCGTACGTCGTCACCGCGTCGGTCGTCTACTTCACAACAAATGTCCCGGATTCGACGGTGGTTGGCGGACCGGCCCCGCTGCGGCTGCGGAAGCTTGTGGATTTGGTAACTTTTACGCACGAGGATTTTGAATATCGTTATGTTAGGCCCCGATGACCATCACCGACCAGATGCCGATGGAGACCGTCATCGACATGTTCAGGAAATTGGGCTTGAGACAGGTATGCCTTTTCCGAATTTCATAGAGCTTTAGCGGCTCCGTAAGGAACTAGTTTGCCCAAACTAATCGTTCCATTCCAGGTGCTCGTCACGAAAAGCGGCAAGGCCCTCGGCATCATCACCAAGAAGGACATGCTCGAGTTCATGCGCCACGGCGAGAACTACCCGGGAATCTCGAACCCGAATTTCCAGTAATTTAATATTTATTTTCTCACGTTGACATTGTTCCCCGTTTTCTGAATCTACCCTCATCTACGAGCTTTTTGCGCCCTGGATCTGATCGAGTAAAGGGGCCTTAAAAACGATTTTTTGAAGCCTCAAAGATAGGCGATTTTCGGTCAAAAGGACCCCGTTACTCGACTAGCCTGCATCATTTTACCCTCGGCAATACCGGTCGTGTCGCCATATATTCTCCCCCGTTCACGGGGTTGGATCATTTTGTTGGTGCTTGCTGCATTCTCCCCCATTTCCGCTGTTGCTTTCTAGAAAATTTTGGCTTCCCAGTCCCTTTAACGTCTTTCCCAATCATTAGCCATCAGCCCCTGCTGGCCGTTTCCACCTTTAAAATTGTGATCAAAATGCCAAAAGACACACCTACAGTTTCCTGTGAAATACGGCCGCCCCTTTGCCTCGTTGTAATTTGTGAATTTTATAATTTTTTTACGTTCTCTCGTTTTTCACAACTTGAAACTAGTCCAGCCGGCGCATTTTTTGCCGGGGTGTCATAAACTTTTTTTTTGAAACTTTTGCTTGCGAGTTTTTGTGATACACTGGACCTTGGAATACTGTTGACGTTTTTACTGTGGTGTAGCAGGGATTCGCTAGACGGGGGGATAGGTCATTTAGCAGACTCGGCATGAAGGTATAGCGCGTGTTGTGCGTTTCCAAAAATGCGATTGCTCGGAGAACATAAGGTATAAGCAATTTTTTTGAGAAATTGCAGCTATTTTTGGAAAAGGTTTTTTTAGAAGTCTAAAAATGTCTGATAACTTAAACGAGAGCGTTTAATAGTGTTTTAAATAAAATAACTCTATTTATTTCAACTAGAAAAAGTATCTAGAACTTTAAAAAATGTTTCAAAACGTTGAAATTTTGGAAAAAAATCGGTCATTTGGTCCAAAAAGGGTATGTTTTACTATTTTAATAAAAATTTATACATTTTTCATGTTTAGCAATAATAAAAAACCGTTTAGAAAAAATTGCACTATGAATATTTGAAAAATTAGATCCTAGGAAAAAATTTAGTCCCCCAGGGAAAGGCGAAAGAACTCTTCGTTGTCTCTTTGACAACAACAGTTCTAACAGCTTCCGGCGAGCTTGAAACCAGACAATGCTAGTAGCCGTCTGGCGACCCCCAAAAAAACCCCTGCAAATCGCCGCAGCGTGGGACTTTGACCTTCCCACCCCCTCTAGCCAGCGAGCCACAGCCAAAGGGTATGTTTTACTATTTTAATAAAAATTTATACATTTTTCATGTTTAGCAATAATAAAAAACCGTTTAGAAAAAATTGCACTATGAATATTTGAAAAATTAGATCCTAGGAAAAAATTTAGTCCCGCCGATAATGCGAAAGAACTCTTCGTTGTCTCTTTGACAACAACAGTTCTAACAGCTTCCGGCGAGCTTGAAACCAGACAATGCTATAGCGCTAGAAACCGTCTGGCGACCCCCAAAAAACCCCTGCAAATCGCCGCAGCGTGGGACTTTGACCTTCCCACCCCCCTCTAGCCAGTCAGCCACAACCAGCGATGGTCATTTCATTCCCGCCGCTCCGATAAGTGTTTTTTTCGGGGGCAGACGCTTTTCTTGGGGGGCATCGCCCGCACCAATTTTTTGTGGGCGCCGCTGGGTTTGGGTTCCCACGGACCGGTGGGGTGATTTTCCGGCTCAAAAAAGATCAGAACAAGATATTTAAATCTTTCGAAATAGATGACAGCGTTCGAAAGGATTTCTGCTAGCTAGCCCTAGCTCGATAAAGCTATGTATTTCGTTTAGTTTTGATTTTACAGTGCTCAAAGGAATGTTTTGCGATGATTTTGTTGGCTAAAGCTGACGTTAAAGAGGCCTGCAAGAAAAGTATTAGCCTCAATTTCCCAAAGAATCACTGCTAGCACGCCCCATCAGAATTAAAGGTAGTTTTTACATGCTTTTTTGATGATTTTAGATAAATCGAAGCTAGAAGAAGCGTGAAGAGCAAGAAACGGCAAGAAAGCGCAGCCAAAATCCCGACTCGATCGCCTATTTGTAGACGGGGTCAGTCGCTACGCCCGACTCTTATCGACACCCGTTCGACAGTAGTACCCAATCTACCCATGCCCAGTGCAAAGCTTCGTGTATTTGATAAGCGACCTGTAGTTCGGGTCGTCACCCCCAGGGGATCCCCATCATTTTGGGGTAGCGCTGTGGATGGGGTGAGGTGTTTCTCAGGATCTTTCTCGCTCTCTCCCTCTCTCTCTCTCTAGCTCTCTCTCTCTCGCTCTCGCCAACTTTGGCCTTCCGCTCTTCGACGATAAGCCTATACGCTGCTGACCTTTTCGGCCAACGAGCCCCCGCCTTTTTCTCCTTGGGCGACTACGGATTTGCTGACCGAATTACGAGACCATCCGGCTCCTGTCTTTTTCTGTTTTGGATAATCTAATCGGTTTTGTTGCTTAGGAACACCTAAAAACACTCTTTTTAAAGGGCCTGACAAGAGTGGAATGAATGGCATAAGCGGATATGCGGACGCCGCGTAATCAACGCGTTGCGTGTCGCGGCGGCGATGAAATTCATAGAAAATCGAGGCCTTGCCCATCCCTTCAGTTTAAAAGTTTGCAGCGATCTCTGGCTTTTTTTTTGCTTTTTCTTTGTGTACAAATTAGTGCCCCGGAATAATGAAATCAGCCCTGTTACGCTCGATTGAACAATTCGAAGGTCGAGATGATTGTTGTCCATTAGCGGGGGTATTTTAGGGTTGCAGAATTGCCTGACGGAGCCCGTAGTGAGACCCCAAGTATTTTGTTTACAACCGACCACTCCGTAGTGCTTTGTGTGTGCCTTTCTGTCTTTTTGTCTCTCCACCAATCTATTTGCTCACACTAGCACAATCCACTCTTTCTCTCACCACTGGCATATCACACTGCCTTTTTCCCCGATCTAGCAACAGCTGAGTGTGTGGATTTTTGATTTTTAGCAGCGATTTTTGGGTTATTTTACGTCGTCGAAAATTCAAGGATTAAGTCACGATTTTTAATATAATTGATTTCGATTTAGAGACTTTTACACGAAATTCGGCGGCTTTTAGCGTGACAAAGAGCTCAAAACTAAGTTTATTAGAATTTCAAGCTGTTCTTTGCACTGTTGACCTTTGTCTCCTCCTTCTTATACATTTTTCATCGACGTAAAGCTGTTTTACGTACTTTTGGCTTGTTACAAAAAATTTATTCCTACTTTTAACTAGAGATGTTAAGAATCAATTAACAATCAAGATTATTTGCATACAATGGCACAATATTATTTGATTTGGATGGGGCTGAGCGCATGAGCAAGTAAAATAATATTATTTGACTCCGCTCGAGAAAGAGCCAAGTAAGATTACTTGATTTACTTGATTTACTTGATCAAACAATAGCTTTCTGGAATTCTGGCATTTTTCGGATGGTAATGAACTTTATGACATGATCGCATGCTAATTTACTGGGTTCGCGGCACGATTGCCTGATTTGCATTGCGAATTTGCACAAAATCAAGTAATTCCGCTGAAAATCAAGTAATTCTCCCAAATCAATCGAGATTAAGTAAATCAAGTAATTTTATTTTACTTGATGCTTGTTTAAGCAAACGGCGTAAAATAATTTTATATTTACTTCAAGATTTCAGATGCAAATAAAGTTGTTCAAGCAAATTTACTTGGTCATTATATTACTTGATTCGTAACATCTCTACTTTTTAACGGGTGCGGTTTTTGTCAGGCGCGTTTCCTTCCCAATCCCTTTTAAATTCCATAAGCCGTTTTTTCGGTTACGGAATAGAAAAAAATAAAAATCCCAAATGAGAAGCCTAGTCCACGGAGTCGCTCAAACCCGACTTGATCGGCCTACTTTCTAGGATTCTTCTTGCCAAAATAACCCTCGAAAAACTGGCTTTTTCCCTGGCCTCTCCGAAGCGGTCCAAATTACCAGGACCGTGCAAACCGAGCTTTTTTCATTTCTTACCCCCGAGATCACTGTCCTGCAGATGCGAATCTTTTGCTGTATCATCCGGGGGACCGATTTGGCCGATCAGTGGCGATAGCCGGGGGATAGCCCCGCAGTGTTTTTGTCTACTCCTTATCTCTCGCCACCGCCTTTATTGTCTCTTTATCCTCTGGGATAACACGCGAGAAACATGTGCCAGCCCCCGCCACATCGGTCAAACAGGTCAAATAGGGTAGCAGGCCGCCGATTTCGTGAAATTGTGTTGACCGTTAGGGTGATGTGGAAAAATTATTTTTGATGATACCAATGTTTTAGTTAGAGGGTTCATTCAATTTACGGTTTTAGAAGCTCTCAAGTTTCTAAAGAAAGTAGTCGTTTTTGTAACTAAAATTTTTAGCCTTCATGATTCGCATTCAATAGTTACCATGTACTCGCAGAAACGCTTTTAAACTAGGCCAATTTCGTATCCACAAAGCGGATAAAATTGTGGATCCGCTCGGTTCAAAAAGAACTTCTTTTTATGCTAGAAACTAAATTTTTCTTTCCTATTTTCTTTTTTATCTAGTTTGTTTTCAGTAATTCTCTATATTTTTTTATTACATCGTAAACGCATTTTCAGGGATGACCAAAGCGGCAGCGTCAAATCCACTTTCCGTCCAGGTATCGCGCTTCATTTTTATCGAATCAAATAATTTCCAGGTGGACAACGGCGGCCACCACTCAAACGGGTACACGAGGAAGGAGTCCGCCGCCCGCATGCCCTACCAGTGCGTTTATTTTTGAGCCGATTACCTTATAGCTAAAAAATATTGCTTAGAAAGGCTATTTTGAGTTTTACCTATTCCCCCAAAAACCTCTGCTAGCTGTTGGTTGAATTATCCTTTAGAGGCCGCTGCTCGCAAGGTCTCCCGTCGACCGACTCGCAGGCCAGCTTTTCCTCTTGTGACGCCGATCGAGGAATCAATTTTGAGGTACATTTGCTATTTCTATAATTACAGAATTTTTCTAGGCTTCCCACGAATATGTGCCCCTCCATCAGAAGATCAAGAGGTAAAGCGGCGTCCTGAACGTTTTCGACTTTTGAAGTTTTTCAGCCGAATCAACGACGGGACCCCGTTCTTCTCGCTCGAGTTCTTCCCGCCGCGAACGGCCAACGGTGTCGCCAACTTTTTCACCCGTCTCGACCGCTTCAACGAGGGCTCGCCGCTGTTTGTCGATATTACATGGCATATGAACTCGGATCCTTGTGAGTTTTATTGTGAAGGAATGGGTTTTGAGTTTGCTACAAGCGAGCTTCTCGAAATTATGTTTTTAACAGAAAAAAGGCAAGATTTAGGGTAAAAGCTGCTGAAAGTTGCATTGAATTTAGTAAAAAACCAATTTTATTATCTTTTCTAGCAAATGTCGACAAGGAAACGTCATCGACGTCGATCGCGCTGGGCTGTATGAACTATTGTCGGTAGGTTTTTTACTTTTTGTAAGAGAAACTACACGTTGAAATTTACAGGAACATTTTTCGTATGTTTTGAGCGGGTTAAAACCTAAAAAAATCCCGAGGTTACCTAAGCCCAATTTCCTTAAATTATCGATAAAACGTTTAAAACGTTAATTCTAGCATGGAGACGATGCTGCACATGACCTGCGTCCAGTACGACAAGCCGACAACGATCAAGCACCTCGAGCAATGCAAGAAGTACGGCATGAGAAATATCTTGGCGCTGAGGGGAGATCTGCCGATGCCCGGGGTTGGTTTCCTGCCTTTTTTTCTTGCGATCGATTAAGATTCTAAAAGTATGGAAATTTATTTCTACACTTTAGACCGGCGCGAAACCGACGCACGACTACCGCGCGCTCGACATGATCCGCTGGATCCGCGAGGAGTTTGATGACTATTTCACGATCTGCTGCTCAGGTTCGATTTCATCTTTGCGATAGAAAACGCTTTTTAGGTTACCCGGTCGGTCATCCTGAAGCGCAGTCGTACGAGGCGGATCTGCTGTACTTGAAGGCTAAGGTATACTACTTTTTGAAACGGGTTTACGTGTACGAGTACGAGCACGAGTAGCAGAATGTACACAACAAAAAAGTGGCCATTCAAAATTTTTGCGCCTTTTTGCTTTTTTAGCAGTGAATACCGTTTAGAACTTTTTGCGCGTCGTTAATAGTCCCGCGTAATTATAAATGGCCCTGAAATGACATCGAATTTTGTGTTTTTTTTTCAGGTGGACGCCGGCGCTCAGTTCATCATCACCCAGCTCTTCTTCGAGGCCGAATCGTTCGAGAAGTTTGTGCGCGACTGTCGCGAGATTGGCATCCAGTGCCCCATCATCCCGGGTATCATGCCGATTATGGTAGAACTTAATCGAAATCGATGAATTCTGGATTTTAGGGCTACGACTCGATCAGCCGTATCGCCAAGCTGTCACAGCTGAAGATCCCAGACTGGGTGCTGGCCGACCTCGAGTCGATCAGACATGACGATGACGCTGTGCGGAATTATGGAACGGTGAGTTGGAGAAAGAGCGCGAGAGAGAGAGAGAGAGAGAGAGAGAACGTCAGTGAGAGGGTTAGCAACTATATAAATCTTTCATTCTTAGGTGAAAGCCGTCGAAATGTGCCGTCGCTTGTTGCAAAACGGAACCGCGCCCTCGCTCCACCTTTACACGATGAACAGGGAGGGCACTTGTCGGTAAGTTTTGAGCTGACTTTCGAAGCGTTTTCGAAGTTTTTATTTAAAGTTTGGAGTTTTATTTTTATCAAAACGTAATTGTCTTTCAGTGAAATCTTGCAAGAGCTCGGGTTGTGGCACCGTCGACCGATGCGCTCTTTGCCGTGGGTGCCGCATGGTGGCAACCATCCGGTCAGGTGTAAGGAAGATGTACGACCGATATTCTGGAGTGCACGCCCGAAGTCTTACATCTACAGAACTAGGGTTAGTTTGGATTTCTGACTGTCGCTCTCTCTCTCTCCCTCTATCTCGCCCTCTCTCTCTCTCTCTCGCCGTCTATCTCTTCTCCATGACGATAGATTTTTGATATTTTGGTAATTCCAGGATTGGGACGACTTCCCGAACGGCCGCTGGGGCAACGGCTCATCTCCGGCCTTCAACGACATCAAGGACTACTACCTGTTCCACATCCAAGGTACCGTGGTGGCTCCGTTTTTATTCTGTATTCGGGATTATGAACTTTAAAGTTTAAAGTAAAATCTTGTTCAGGCGAATCCAACAAGGAGGAGCAGCTCAACAAGTTCGGCCGCCACATCGCCGGCATCGACGACGTGAAGCGCGTGTTCATCAACTTCCTCACCCAGGAGCCGAACGAGCACGGATTCGTGGTACGTTTTTTTCTTCGTGTTGCTTTTAAGCAATTTTTTTAGACGAAACCATTATTGATATTTCAGGTCCGCTCACTGCCCTGGAGCGAGCAAGAAAATGGCGTCGCCGAGGAGACGAGCATTATCAAGGTTGGTGGCGATTTTTCGAGCAGCTTTGAAGGTTTTTGAGCGGCCATTTTCCACTTGAAAATCGATTATTTATATTTTTTTTCAGAACGAGCTGCTGTGGTGCAACGAGAACGGCATCTTCACCATCAACTCCCAACCTCCGGTGAATGGATCGCCATCGAATGACCCGATCGTCGGATGGGGAAAGCCCGGCGGGTACTGTTATCAGAAGGTGCGGTTTTTTTCGGTATCTCCCTCTCTCCCTCGCTCTCTCTCTCTCTCTCTCTCTCTCTCTCTCTCTCTCTCCCCGTCTTTGCGAAAACTCACGAAATTCCCCCTTTTCCAGGCTTACCTCGAATGCTTCATCTCGGCCGAACACTCCTCCACTCTGCAGCGCATCATCGACGCGTACGCGCCGCGCATCAACTACCACATCATCAACCACGATGTACGATTTATAACACTTTATATTTATTCAGTTTTATTGCTAGGCCTCCGTCGACCTGACCAACTCCGAGAAGACGACCCCGATCGCCGTCACGTGGGGCGTGTTTCCGGGTTGCGAAATTGCCCAGCCGACCGTCGTCGATCCGATCACGTTCAGGGTGTGGAAGGACGAGGCCTATGAATTGTGGACGAATCAGTGGTGCGTGATCTTAGAGGCGTAGGGAGCTTCATCTTCATTTTTAGGGCCAACCTGTACCCGGAAGGCTCCGAGTCGCGCCAGATCATCGACGACATTCACGACACGTACCACTTGGTGACGCTCGTCGACAATGATTTCCAGGTGAGCATCTCTCTCTCGCTCTCTCACTCTCTCTCTCTCTCTCTCTCTCTCTCTCTCTCTCTTCCTCTAATACCCTCGATTTTTCAGCAACCCTGCATCCTGTTCGACATCCTCGAGCGCATGGTCACCGAAAGCCAGCAGACCAACGGCCACGCCCGAGCAGCTCGATGATTTTCATAATTTTATATTCAATTTTATCCTTTGTATTTTGTTGTGTTTCTGTATCTTATATCCTGCCCCCATCATCCCTGCATTCCCATTCCCCCCGATTGTCATACCGGTTCGCGTAATAAACGTTTTTCGGTGGTCCTCGTCGTCTGCTTGAGCGCAAAATATTTGTTCATTGAGCCGGAGACCGGAAGTTGAAATGAAAGGACAACAGAATCTCCTTGTCGATGCTGAACTTCAAATATGATCTTAAAAACGCGATCACTTCTGAAATCGGGCTATTGGGCAAAAATTTCTGTCAAACCCCCGGAAAATGGTGTTTTTGAAGGTCTACCGAGGGTGTACGGTGTCCCTTCCATGTTGCCTCTGTCATGACGTATTTGGAACACTGTAGCCTACCTGATGTCTGCCTGACTTTAGACGGCAAATTTTTACAAATTTTAAGGTAAAATTTTACTTTCCCCAGCCGGAGATTCCCCACGCTTTTTTGCTATAACTTTTTTATTTTACATTATTTTAAGCTGCAATTAAAAGTCTTCGTATGTTTTGTGATGGTCTATCGAATGGCGGAGCGAAAATCTCGACAAAATAGCGGACATATCGAAAAATTATGCGTTTGCCGATTCCTTGAAGGGTACCTGTTGTGGGCGTCCATTGCTTAGGGCTACTTTTCTGTAGCGTGTGCAGTGTTCATCGAGTAAAAAAAGACCACGATGTCGAGGAGGGGAGCTGAATAAAAGTTTCCCTCGTTGGCCTACCTCAAAGGGCCAATATTCTTCCTCGCCCGTACCATATTCGGGGAAGGTGGCGCAGCGACATGTTACTACGTATCCGCACGTATAGCACAGGAGCGTTTGCTTCAAATGATAAGCAATCAGCCCGTTTGCAGGGTTGTAAGATGAAGTAAGCAAAGTTTAAGATTCCGCGAAGCTATTTGGAAAGGGGTTTCCTTCTGTTCTCCATATTCTGCTCGTCTGAGAGCGCATTTCATAATGTCGGAAGTTTAAGGAAGCTACGCAGTTCTTCGACAACCCTGAAGATGACGACCGAAGGAATCTACCAACTTGCTGAACTTCACGACGATGAAGCCGTTGAGCAACTCGGAGCGGTGGGAAAATTATTTGTTTGTTTCCTAATTGTAAACCTTTTTGAGCCCCTTTGAGTTTTCGTGGGGGGAGTAAGTTGGGTGAACATCGACGTAGGGGCCACAGACCAGCAGGCCCGCTGCGTCGATAGTCACCCAAGGTACTGCCCAAGCTCCATGGCTGAACAATCCCTTTAAGTGCGCTCTATTTTAGCCCCTGCCTTCTCTGACCCCTCCGCCTATAAGTTTCGTCTTCAATTACGACGAAGATGAGCCGGACAACAAAAATAAGCATCAGCACGAAGATCCCCAGGGCGAAGAAGCTCACCACGACGGCCCCAACATGGTGAGTGGTTTGTGGAAGAGCAACACCTCCGGCACCCAAAATCGGGCCAAAAAATTTTAGCTTCATGCGGAAGGGTCTACGTGTGTTGGCGATGATCTTTTTGTAGGAACCTGCCGCAGTCGCTAAACTAGGCGACGTACATCAGGCCGACATCGCTCAAATTAACAATCTTCAAATTGATGATGACGCCAGGAACGCAGCCCTCGAGGTCACCCCTCCGGTTTGGGCCAACGACTTTCAGGCAACCGTCTTCGGATTCCTAGGTTTCTCGACCTTTGGAAATGCAATTGACTGCTATTTTCAGATAAAAGCGGACATCGCGGCGAGGGTTCAGCAATACAAGCAGAGACGATGTTGTCCACAACCTAGCGCTTTCCGAATGCACTAGAAAGGCATGACTTGCATGTCCTTCAGGCTTTTGTTTCTTGGATTTTAAAGGGATCAGGAAGGCGCACGTAGCTCTGGGTTCATCTATAATTGGCAACAAGTCAAACGGAAATGCCAATTAATTCAAAATACCGGGTAGAGAGTCGGGGCGAGGCAGGAGGGAGCAGAGAAGATTCATGTTAACTTTCGAAGCCCGTTTTCTTGTGCCTTCTTGACCCTTTAAGTAAGTCGACCGACCATGAGCCGGAAGCTTTCGCCAAGGCACCGCTCGTTTCGACGAGTTGTACTCGACAGGAGGTCATGGATCGGGTCGGCTGTCGCCAAAAGCCTAAAGGACCCGAGTTCTGCCTTCCTAGCTTCTTCCAAGGGCCATGAAGCGCGACAATCGACCCCTACTAGCGACCGGTCGATTGTTTAGGTCCCGTCGACGGAATGCGTAGATTCTCGCGTTTACGTACCCCAAAAAAGATCTTCTCTATCACGCAGCTCTTCTAGTAGTTTTTTGCAACCCCCATTTTTGATGTGCTCTTCACGAATGTTTTTTTCGGGGCCCTTACTTTGTAATGTTTTTAAGATAAAACAACTGCGTGTAAATTTAGCTACGGCAAAAGCAAAGCACAAAGGCGTAGACAAAAAAATATAGCATAACAGCGCGAATCCTTTTTGGAATTGCGCTCATCGTTAGCGAGTATGGATTCTAGGCTCTTTCGCATTATCGGGGGAAGAATTTTCTTAGGAACCAATTTTTTTAAACACAAATGGTGGAAGTGTTTCTTACAAAATTTCTATTATAAAAAACGTCGATTTTTCTAGCAAAAATGGCCGTTTTTTGACCAAAATTTCGACTTATGACAATTTTTTCAAAGTTTTTAGGCAGCTTTTCTACTTCAAATATAGTTTTATTTTACTAAAAACATTATGAAGATGCTTACTATTAAATTACTAGGAATTTCTAGATTAATAAAAAGACAATTGTTTACCCCCGATAATGCGATAGAACCGAATCCGATGCTCCTCGCCGCCTTATATTGGTACCCTATCATTGCGAAGCGCTTGACCCCGGATGAATTTCCGGACGCAAGGCAATTTGCAAGAAAGCGGAGATAAAACCCCCACTTTATTCTATTCCGGCAGAAGATTGCGTCTGTCTGTTACGTTGCTATAAAAAAATATCGGTCCGATATCACGAAAATCGAAAGATTTTAGTGGTTCAATCAAATTTCCTCGCCGAAAAGCCAAAATCCTGTTAGCACGGTACTTCGCATACACACGTGGACTGAAATGTAAATGTAAATATCCTAAGTATCTTAAGCCTAAGTCCGTATCCTAAGCCTAAGTCCGTATCCTAAGCCTAAGTCCGTATCCTAAGCCTAAGTCCGTATCCTAAGCCTAAGTCAGTATCCTAAGCCTAAGCCTAAGTCAGTATCTTAAGCCTAAGTCAGCATCCTAACAATGTAAGTCCATTCCAGTCCCGTCCAGTCCGTCTAGTTCCAGATCCTTTGATTAGGCAATCAGTTGCCGCCATTGCAGATGCAATTCCGGGGATCCAGAGGTGGGCATCGCTTGCGCCAGAAAAAGTCTATTTTTGCAAAACGGTGTTGATGATGATGTGACTCCACATTTATGAGCCCATTTTTCCCGAACAACAAAAAGGAATAAGATTGCGCTAGAATTTAAACTACAAGCGATGGCGCCAGCCTGATTTTCTTGCTGAACAGATTCTGCCGAGGCACCTATCGGCCGATGCGTATCAACTAAATTCATGTCCTAAGAAAACTCGGTCAAACTAGCTTTGAAAAAACAATAGCCAACGACACCAGATGTCGATTCTTCGATGCATTTTTCAGCGCAATGAGTTCTATTCGGATCGGTAAGTACCCGCCTCAGCTTCTCCATCTTTGAAGTAGTCTTGCGCATTCCAGAAGATGTCTTGCGGCGCAAAATAGACGGGTTCCCAATAAGGTTGCTTATCGCAGGCGTTTAATGTTGCAATATTGCACGCCCATTTAAGCGAATTATATCCTGCAGCCGCTACGCCCTTCTGAACCCTTTACGGACGTCGTGCTGCTCACGTCAAGCAATGTGGTGAATTTTCGATTTTTTTTTGTATAAAGGGCATATCAAAAAAAGGTGCGCAACCTTGCTCCGGAATATTTGGAAAATCTTTCCCCACGTGCTACCACCATGCCAGGCTGCTTAAATAGGTATAGAGAATCATAGCAATTTTAATTTTCGTTTTTCGCCAACAAGACAACACAAATGGCACCCGAATAAAGAGGCGCTTCAGAAAAACGTGCGTTGCCGCTTTCTTTTTCTTCATTTTTCTCGCTGCATAGTTTTGGAAAGCAGTTGCTGGGTCGCAAGTGTTGGACAGCCAACAAAACCATATCAATTGGGCACAGCTCCTAGACAAAAATATCGGACCATCAGTTTCTTCCTAACATTTGCCTAACATCTGATCCTCGGTGCTTCCAGGTTAACGGGGGGCTGTTATTTTAGCGCGGGGGGGGGGTTGGCATCTTCTTTTCGTTTAGCCTAAACCTGCCTAGTGATAAATTGTAGTTTATTTTAATAATGTTTTTGGTAGTTTCCGGTAATCAAAAATTATAAAAACATGATCCCAAAGTCACGAAATCTAGAGTCATAGCGCGTTTTTAATCATTTTCATAGACGTTAGACCGAAAAGGCAAAAATTTTCAAGATGTTTTATGACGCTTTTCTTAATGTCTCCTCCCCCGCTAACAGTCCAGAACCATTTCAAACGGCGTACAAGTCTATAAAAACACTAAGCATTTAATTAGTAAGCCCGCGCGATATTATAGGGAAAAAAATTCGCGACCGCCCCTCGCTAAAATAACCGCCCCCCGATAACCTGGAAGCACCTGATCCTCTAATGATTGGTCTGAGCCCCTTCAGGTATGCAAAACATCGAAGCTGCGCAGCGTCACGGTCAAACGGAAATCGTGCCTGGTTACGACTCGTAAAATGCGAATTAGATAAAATCCAGAAAGACGAATAAACCCGCTCCTTTCGTTTTCTGAACCAAGGATTTCATTTTCGTATTCGAAAATCTTAAAAGCTGTTGTCGAATTATTAGCTTTGCGAGCTTTATAATGGTGTTAAAATCACCCGGAATGGAGCTTTCTCCTGACCGTTAGGTGTAGCGTAGCGATACGTATCCGCCACGCTGATAATACGTACACACTGTCGTGGTCCATCCGTTTTTCGTAAGCGCGTATTTCTCGCTGGCGTAGTGGTATGACTGTCTAGGGTGAGAAATAGAACAAGCACAAGTTTTTGAAATAATCTGAAAAAGGATTACTCATTGGTAATGATAGGAGTCAGTAGTTGCATTTCTGCCAGCCTTGCCAGACGCTTCTCACCCACTCATTTTCCTGCCTTATCTTCCGAAATCTCTGGCTCTTTGGCTAAATTTGACCAGGCCAATTTTGTTTAACAAACCATCTTGCCTTTGGCGAAACCATCTAGTAATGTTTATTTTTAAAAAACGCAGAGGTTGCCGCTTCCTTTTTTTCACTTATTGAACCGTAGGTCGTCGGGATCCTCTTTGCCGTTATTTTTTGCTAGTAAAACTTGGCGAGCCGAATTCCAATCTTCTTGCTCTGTTCTCTCTTCCTAGTTCTCCTCAATGACGTCTGCTAGCTAGCCCGTTCTTTCTCCGCTGTTCGTTATCGGGTACATTTTCGTTTTCATTTTTCGCGGGGAACCATTTTTCCCCTTTAATCTCGTACGGCCCTATGACAAAAATGCACACCAATTTCCAGATTTCTAAATGCAAAATTTCGAAATTGTTTGATTTTTTAGACAAGACGTAATTTTCGCACTAGCGTCACAACAATAATTAACTTTCCGCACCCCCCCGATAACGAACAAGAGCCCCGTTTCTTAGACTGCCATCACCATTACTAAATGAACTCTATAGATTGATGCTAATTTTCTGAATTTTCTTCAATTAAATTTTCTGGCTAAAGGTAATTAGCAAACCATTTCGTTCTAAAAGACACCAGGGAGTTCAAAATCTCCAGGCATGGGTTTTACGGCGATAACTGTTCGAAAGATCGCAGCCGCTTTGAGAAATTTGAGAATTGCATCAAATTTCGTTATGTTAACGCACCGCCTGTATTTCGCATGATTCGCGCTTCTAATCAGCGCAACGCGAATTTAGTTTATCACGTTATGGTTTGTAGCTCGATGACGCGCCGGCCAGCTGCCGAAGTATCCGATTTTTTTGCCTATTATGTACACCTGTTCGTTCTCGTAATTTCTAGAATGGTTTCGAATTGTCTGTGGTATGCCGTTTCGAAACCGGGTTGACATGTTCCAACCGGAATCAAGTTGTGTAACTGTGGTACTTAAATACCCATGTACCCAGGTATCAAGCGCAGCCAAACTCATGAAAAGCCGGAAGTCGATAAGGAGTGATTTCAACCGCCTGAACCCCCTTTTGACACATCTCCTTTGAAATGTCCTACTACTGAGTTTTCTTCTTTTTTATTCTCTCCGCTGCTTTTCGACTACCTTTCTACGCTACGTATCTAACCCCCAGTTTACACTTTCGAAATTACCCATTTATGTGCTTTATTGAAAAAATTAGGAAAAGACTGAAAAGAAAAGCTCAAATTTTTTTATAACGACCTCGATACTTGCCTGCCAAAGCTCTTTGCACTTCCTGAGCTCTATTTGCGAAATTCAGCTCCCGAAGCTCCTTAAAGAGGCTCCGAAATCTGGTCCACGGCCCCCTGCTGTGATTCCTGGCAAATAGCCAGATGCGACCGCAACGCGACCGCGCCGCATGATCTTTTGCCCCTGTTTGGACGCGAAAACGCCTGAATTTAAAAATTCTGATGCTATTTTTGGAATCTTCACCAAATTTTGATCATTCTAGACTTTTAAATTATGAAAATTGACCAGAGAATCGCCGAGATCGAGAGATTGGGTGCCTTACATCGCATTACGACAGGTAATCGCCGCGCACTCGAAATGTCATTTTCGCCCCAAAAAGAATTCGGATTTTCTCAAATATTTTACGTTTTTCGCAATGAAATCACTTTCTGGCACTTCTCGGCAGTGACCCTTGCGTTTTTTGACCAGTAAGTTCAATCCCCGCACGCACGAATTTTGACTTCTGAGCCCCTTTAAGCTTTGAAAAATTACGGGACTTTGATTTCGATCAAGAAAACCTGGTTTTTTCCGCGAGGGTTTTAGATTTATTGGTTTTCAAGGCGCACCTTGATCGCTTTTCCAGCCTCAAAATATCTAAAAAGGGTAAAAAAAGACCTTAAAACGTATTTTGAAACCACAGGCTTAATTTCAATACAATGATTTTTCTGTTAAGACATGACATTACCAGTAATAGAAAAAACGACATTATGGTATTACCAGGAATAGAAAAATTGGGTTGCGGTGCTAAATTAAATCATATTTACTTTGGTATGCATATTTTGAAAACTAGGGACAAATATCAACATCGATGTCACCGAAATGGGGGGGGGGGTGTTTTGAGCTTGTCCTTATCTTTCTTCTGATTGCCAGGCCCGGGTGGGACGATCCCGCCCATTCTAATGGCCAAATACTTTCTGGCTCTAGATACTCTATTCGTCGCGATCGATCGAAATTGAGACTCTCGTTATCAGAGGGATGATAAGGCTTGTGAGTTGGTGATTGTAAAGCCATTAAAGCCCCCACATAAGTGTGAATTTAGCACCAAATCTAGCCGGGCTCTGATGGAAGCTCTAGAAAACTGGTGAAAGTCATCTCTTAAAGGGCTAGTTCAACTTTTAGAGCTTGAGCTGGTACCTTGGGAAACTATGGACGTAGGCACAGTGCGCCCCAACAGTCCCCCATTAGGACAGCTTATAGAAATCGGGGAAATGAGAGAGGCGCAGACACAAAAACGCAGAGAGGCTTCGACTCCTGGCCGCGGAAATTCTTTTGTTTTATTGGATGAACTAGCCCTTTAAAGACTTGACAACTTTTAGCGTCGAAAGTTACCAAAATCATCTTCCCCAGTCGCTGTAGCTCAGAGGGCTTAAAGGGATAGTTCAGTCTTGAAGCTTGGGCCGTCGGTGCCTATTAGGCACTGCCTATCGACGCAGTGGGGCCTGTGTCGCGCCTACGTCGATAGTCACCCAAGGTACTGCCCAAGCGCCAAGGCTGAACTATCCCTTTAAGACCAGTAGCGCGAAAGTGCCGAAATGCCAAAATGTAACGCAGAAAATATTCGAAACCCAGAGAAAACACAGAAATTTTTTTTGTAGCTGTATAAATTAACTCGAATGCAAAAAGCACTTCAAAATCTAACGTAAGTCTAACTAGCCGTTTTTTTGCAAATTATCACTTGCCGACCGGCTATAGCCGAAAGCCGCTTGTATTACTTAATTCTGGGAAAAAATGACTCGACGGTCTTATCGCTATACAATCGCTAAATTAGCAGAAAAAAACCCCTTCAGTTAGCATAATGCTTGAGCGTCGTCGCGTAAGATGTCGGTTTTAGGCCGTTGAAAATCTTTCCCTAGTTCTTTCCCAATTTTTGACGCGTTCTAGTGAATTTAATATTGTTTTGAAATTGGCGATTTTGAAATGACTTATCTCGAAATTTTTTCGAAATTTTCGATTTCGTTTTACTTGCGGCTCAAAATTGAATCATCCCTTTGATTTTTGATACGCTGACACTGTTGATTTTGACACACCTCGTGCTAAAAATTTCGTATTCTCTTTCAGCTGGTCACCAAGAAATTTGGGTCTAACGAAAGACCACTCGAGCATTTCCTTGCACCACAGGATCACCGCTGACGAGTTAGAGAATGGGGGAGAGAGGGGGGCAAATTGAGAGGGCGCAGCGCAGCGCCCAAATTTCTTGCACAAGACAATTGCGGCACGAGTTTATACGTATACCCTTATTGATTCCTGTCGACCTAGCAGAAAATTTTTACTTTTTTATGCCACGAATTACCGACAATTTTGGACAAATTACCGATTGGCCAGCTGACCGCCATTTATCGTTGAAGTGATTTATCTGTAATTCGCTTGCGTAAGCGATCATGCAAAACCAGCCATTTTGTCGGTTCTTTAGGATTCCCGGGGGGGGAAAGTATTCCCGGGGGGGGAAAACAAATTTTTTCGGCGAAAGCCTAGATTTTGTATAAATTGCGGATGCGTTTCTAAATTGTTTTTAACTATCCTGTGCATAAAACTCACACATTTTAACCAAAAAATGTAAAAATTAAAAATTAGGTCGAAAAATAGACCCAAAATGACCAAATTTTCGACTTTTTCAAACATTTTTCTAAATTTTTCTGAAAGTTATTCTGCTTTAAATATAGTTAAAACTTACTAAAAACAATTCGAAAACACTTTATATTTGATTACTAGGTCAACCGGGACCACCAGGAAAAAATTGGTTTCCCCCCCCGGGAATACTTTCCCCCCCCGGGAATCCTAAAGAACCATTTTGTCTTGCAAGAAAATGGCTGCCACATCAAAGCACACTCACCCGCCCCCGATTCTCTTGCAACAAAAATTCGGCCAACCTCGCTGCTTGTTGAATGCGCACAAAATATCGTTATTCCGTTGTGTTTCGTAGGGGTTTTAGCTAAATTTTCCCCCTTTAAACTGGTCAAAGCAGTGAACTTCCCTAGTTTTAACGCTAAAATTACGTCCGTTACCTCAGATTTAAGCAACGCTTTTAGGTGTTTTTATACTTTTGATTATTTTATCCAAGACGAATATTTGCAAATATGAATTTCGGCGCTTTTCTGTTAACGGGGGGGGGGTAACGGGGGTAACACAATTTTCTCCCAGTAAAACCTTACGGCCCTGATGCTATATAAAAATTTTAAAGTATTTTACCGATTTTTTGACATAACAACGTTATAAAAAATGAAAAAATTTGCAAATTTTTGACTTTTTAGTACAAAATCAATGAAAAATGACCAACATTGGTCAAAAATTTCGATATTCCAAAAATTTTTTAAAAAAGTCGATATAACTTTCAGGCAATCGAAACTACTTAAAACATTGCAAAAATACGACAGTTATTATGAATAGGCGTAAAACTAAAAATTCGTTAACACCCCCGTTAAAAATACCCCCCGCTAACAGGGAAGTACCTGAATTTTTATCTAGAAGGAAAATTTTCCCAAAAATTAAAACCTTAAAACCCTTTTTATAGTTGAAGGCCATAGAAGTTTTAATAAAATTAAGTTATGAATATAAAGCTCCACCGACCTGGCTGGAAACGGCGGCACATTTGCCAGAAGCGCCAATATGGAAGCGCCACCACCCTAATCGTAGCCAAGACGTATTAACCCGTACCATCCTCATCTCCGCGCTCTGGACTATTTTCTGGTGTCATCGATTTAGCTCTCGATTCTCTTGCATGAAAAATTGTGTTGACGCCCCCCGCGTTCTCCATTCGTGTTTCCACCTTTCTGGCTTCTATCGGAGGTCACCTTAAGGAGACGTTTTTTACTGTCGAGTTACCGTACTTTGTGCAAAATTTGGCCCTGATTCCGAACATAGTTTCAAAGTCTGCGAAACCACCGGGCTCAAAAGTTAGGAAGGCCTAAGATGGTCCGATCTCCACAAATTTTTGATAAAATAAAAAATGAAAACTAAACTGGTAGGGCAATGACGATCGGATCCGTAAAAAAACATTTTTTTAGCAAAATTTCAGCGCCCGTTGAGCCAGATTTGTCGGCATAAACCTCGAAATCTGGCCAGGCTCACTCCGCGCCTGTTTCTCCTCCAGATTCTTCTTATCTGCTTTCTCTCGCACATGGCAATTTCTTGCGGCGAAGAATTCATTCTTGTATATAAATCGATCAATTTGTTCTTGTTTTCTGTTGCTCCCCGCTCGGGTTTTGGCTCTCGATATAATAACCACCCCCCCCCCCCCCCCCCCCCCCCCCCCACCCCCCCCCCCCCCCCCCCCAGACCCTAATATGGCTTGGCACAGTTTTTTTCGAGCCTGTTTTTTTGACGGCATCGGAAAGAGCATAGTCGAATTAGTAGAGCTGCATAGTTTTGAAAGTTTAAAAAGTTAATTTTTAGGGTTTAAAATTGGAGTCAAAGTTGCCGACCCTCAAAAATTATCTCGAAAGTTACTGAACCAAATTGGTCGAAAATTTGTCACAATGCCTAATTTGGGATGCTGATCATTTCTCTAATACATCCAAAAGCACGAAAATGAGCGGAACATGGTTAAAAGCTACCCAAAAAAAAAAAAAAAAAAAAAAAAAAAAAAAAAAAAAAAAAAAAAAAAAAAAAAAAAAAAAAAAAAAAAAAAAAAAAAAAAAAAAAAAAAAAAAAAAAAAAAAAAAAAAAAAAAAAAAAAAAAAAAAAAAAAAAAAAAAAAAAAAAAAAAAAAAAAAAAAAAAAAAAAAATGCTCTGAAACGGCCTTTTAAACGGGTGGACTGCTTTTCAGAATGAAGCCGGTGTCCGCAAGGGAGAAATGAATATAGTTAGAGGCAATGCCGTGACAGAATGGCTTGAAAAGGTCGCGTCAGCAGCAAATCCCAACGACAACGGACCCTTTGCGGGTCAGCCGTTGACTTTCGAAGAGCGCCGCGCAGCCCTAAGATTCACTGGAATGGATAGCCTGTATGGATTTCCATTACCAACACAAAGCGACTATGACTCGGCATGTAATTCCCTGGAGAGCACCGCCGAATCTGTGGCATCGAACAACAGCATGGATTTTCAACCCTTGCCGCCGCACCTCGCTGAGAACGCGACGCCCCTGACCCGATCGAGATCCGACGACACACTTCGGGGCGACGACGTCGAAGGCTGCGCCACTAATGAGAATGAGGAGAAAACTGGCGCTGCAAAGGTTTCACAGTATGTTGAAGTCACTGCTGCACGAATCCCGCCGCGCGATGACGATTTGGATGCGCCTCCAATTCCGATGACGATGATTGGTGCGACAGCGTAGCTGCCGGTTGCGCCGAGCCACTTGGCCGAACCAAAGATTCTGGACTCGGAGATTCCATCCCAAGTGCTGCCACACATGTGCCGCAACCTCGAATTGAGGAAAAAGCAATGGATCTAGATGAAGCATACGCTTCCCTCGAAAATACCGGCGAGTCGGTGGCTTCAAACAATAGCACGATCGTCCCATCGTCTGTTCGCGATCCCTTTGCCCGGGCATTAGCCGAAAAACTGAATGATCATCTACAAAAAGACATCAAAGGCGAGGTGGTCCGGATGGACGATGATGAGGCGTACGCTTCCCTCGAAAATACTGGCGCATCCGTCGCTGCGAAGACCAACGAAATTTTCAAGAGACTTATGGACGGAAAGTTCAGGCCCACTCCAGTGTCGCCGCTCAGGCCAACGGAACGCAGACCGGAGGTGGGTAGAGCTTTTGTTGTGGAATCTGGGAAGTCTAGAGCTGGTTGACTCATGCCTTTGGCGAGCTCTAAGCACTATGCCAATGTGGTACCAGGCCACTTATGTATTGAGCTATATGGTCGTAAATATACCAAAATTTGTGCCCAGGCACGACAAACATTTTGGTGTGGGCTAAAGGGAACCGAGATACAAAATTTTAGGTAAGACTCCAGATACCCCCCCCCCCCAAGCCGGCCCCACTTTTGTATCTCGGCACCCTGTTCATCTACAGGTTTGTAAAGTATACCAAAATGTTCGTCTTTCTCTGCCGAGTATTTTCGTATACTTCACAACCCAAATGCGACAAGTGAGGGCCGGGGGTATCTGGAGTCGTTGAGCCAACTTTTAGATTCTTTATAAATTTCACACTTTTCAGTGCGCATCCGCGGTGCCCGAGCCGAAACGGGAGAAACTTGATTCGCAAAAATTCCGCGAGCCAGTGGCTTCGGACGGCGATGATGCGGATTTTGAGGAAAATTATAGTTTAACTAGCTGGGGAGCCGATGAAGTCGAAGGAGCGGAAGGAAATGAAGAACCAGAAAAGCTCATGACTCGAGTCGTGGACTCGACAAACACGATTAGCTTCGATATTCGGCTACCTGAAGAATATTCGCCGGATTTGCAGGTTGGCATCTCTCTCACACACTCTCCCTCTCTCTCTATCTCTCCCTCTCTCACACACTCTCCCTCTCTCTCGCTCTCTCCACTCTCCCTCTCTCGCTCTCTCTCTCTCTCTCTCTCTCTCTCTCTCTCTCTCTTTCTGTTGAATCCTATCCTTTCAGGATCAAGTATCGCGAGCGGCCAGCACCCCAGAAAATTACTGTCACACGATTGAAGTGTCCGGCCAGAATGCGTTAATGTGAGTTTTATTTTAATATGAAGAATTCGAAAGGGGGCGCTGGCCGCTAGAAAATCGTCGCCATAACCTGGTCAATGGCCAACTACAGTAATCACTTGCCTTGGTTTTTTTTCATATCATGTTGACGGGAAAAACTTGAAGACCCTCCTTATCACCCGTAAAAATTGAAAACTCTTGCGGCAAGGATATTCGTCAAGCCATTCCGGGTCACAGTTATCTTAAACCAGGGTCCCGCAACGAATATCAAGGGTGACGTCGACAAACAAAAAAATTAGGTGAAAAGCCTCGTATTGCTTGCCCTGTAAAATCCTTGACGGCAGCAAAAATGAACCAAAATAATCGGAAACTATCAGAATTCAAAAACAATTGTATTTCTGCACCACCGTAACCAGGCGTATGGTACCGTAGTCAGCCGTAAACTGCGCTTTCGGAAATTTTATAAATCAAAAAAGTGGGTTTTTGCCAATTTTCCAAGCTACCGTAGCGAGCCGGTGAAGCCCATTCGGTGATTGCCGAAAGCCTGGCAAGCCGAAAGACCCGTTATCAGTAGTATTTCGTAGCTGGTATCTACGCTCGGATACGTATGCGAAATCGATTTTTCTTCACCACCCACCCCCTCTACCCACTCCTGAATTTTGTTGCTGGACCAAATTTGCCCGCTCCATCCGGGGAGGCTGATTATTCTTCTTCTCATTTTCTGACCACTCCTCTTCTCAATATTGCCGTCTCCTAAAAAATGGACATTCCTGGGACTTCGAAATCCACACTTCAAATCGATTTGAACTCCAATGCCCCCTATATGGGGAACGTTAAATTTTTGGAGATTCGGGATGTGGAGCGGATACAGTAATTATTTAATTTATCAGTCAGAATCCCTTGAATTAAATTTAAAATGAGTAAACTCAGCACGGAAATGGCAAAAACTCGTTTTTAAGCGCAATACAAAAATTAGCTAATTTTAGCGGGAATTCGAACTTCCATAATTTTTCTTGCTTTATTTTTTATTCGGAAATCGATAATTTTTCTAGGCTACATAAAAAGGCAGAAACTCCTTTTTTAAACAAGTAAAATTGGCGTTAAAAATCAGAAAAAGCCAAGATTAATTTTTAAAGTACGTCCCAATTACCAGTCTCTTCGATACCGTCAAATTTCAGAGCCGCTACGCGATTGACCGCGAAACAGAGCGAGCGTGTCGTGATCAAGCGCTATGATGTGACTCAATTTAATGATTATGACTATGGAAAAACAATGAGGGAATTGATGCTTTGCAGGGCGTTGAATCACCATCACGTGAGTTTTGGGCGCATTAATAGACACTTTAAACGTCCTTAAAATGCTAGTTATTCTGAACTTTATTCAATCTTCTCCATTTTCATCAAATAATTAAATTGATTTTTCAGATCGTGAGATACGTGACAAGTTTCTGGGAGGAAGATGCTGATCATAAGCCCATTTTCTTCTACGTCGTCAGAGAGAGGATGGACTTTTCGCTTGACAAATATTATGCGTAAGTTGCTTGCTATCTATCGTTTTCTCTCAATCACATTCTCTCTCTCTCTATCACACTCGCCTTCTCGTTTTCTCTCTCTCTCTCTCTCTATCACACTCGCCCTCTCGTTTTCTCTCTCTCTCTCTCGCTCTCTCTATCACACTCGCCCTCTCGTTTTCTCTCTCTCTCTATCTCACCCTCTCTCTCTCTCTCAATCTCCAGTTTTCAGCCACATCTCCAAGCAGGACGGCTCGCCGAAAGAGCGTCTCCGTGATCATCGACTTCTCTCCGCGCTACTGGTCCAAATTCTGAAGGCACTATTATACCTCGAGGAGCAAGATATCACCCATCGCGTGAGTTCGGGCTTGTAAAGGGAGCGTGACACCAATTTTCCGGGCTCAACTTTAGACACCTGCCGTAGCCCAATGGCGATCTTGGCCGCGGCGGGACCCGTTTGGAACAAAAAAGGGTATCCACCCGGATTTTGTTGGCTATGGGTTCCTTATGCATTTTGCCGCGCGCGTGACACGCAACGCGCTTTACTTGCACGCGTTGCGTGCCGCTGGATTGGCAAAATGCGTCGGGAAATTAGCCAATAAAATCCAGCTAAATTCCTCGTCTGGTCCCTTAAAGCATTTAGAAAATACAAATTTCGAAGAATGCTTCGATTTTCAAGTTTTTTTTAGGAAATCCAGCCACGCGCCGTTGGCGTCAATCAAAATGGATTCCTGATCAAGCTCATCGATTTTGGATGCGTGAAAAAAGTGGATAATGCGCTGAATAGGATTGATCCCAGCCGCGATTATATCTATCAAGCGCCTGAACTGCTCGCTGGGGAGCAACATGATCGAAAAGGTGAGAGAGATGAAGATAAAGGGAGGAGAGAGAGAGAGAGAGAAGAGAGAGAGAGAGAGACGAGAGAAAGCTTTACAAAGCATTTTCAGTCGACATTTGGTCAACAGCAGCCACCGCAGTGGAGATGCTCGGCGTCAAGCTGTTCTACCCGGCCGGCTGGACACCGCAAGGCATTAAACAGGACGTGCTGAAGAGGATATATCACGTTTGCGCGCCAGCGATGATGGAACAGTATCCGCAAAGACGGTAGGTAAAGCGCAAAAAAATAACGATGAGCTGTAACGTTTAACGAATTACGCTATGGAATTTGCCGGGTAAGGTTTAGCCGATTACACGATAAAAAACGCGGCGAAATGATCAGTTACGGCATGAAATCGAGCTGTTGCTCTATAGCCGGAAAAATTAGGTCAAACCGATTACGACATCAAATTAACCTTGGTCTAGAACCAATTCATTACGCCTGAAAATCGGGCACTACTATTTTTAAGCTTATCCGGTTACGACATAGCATCTCGTTCAAAGCTTTTTAGATCCGAACCAACAGCACGAACCCGACTGCCAAGCGAATTGCCTCAGAAGCGCCTTGAAAATGGCCGAGGACCACTGACAATTCAGAACTTGGTGAAGTTGTTGGAGAAGATGTTCACCATCGATCCGAAACTGAGACCTAGCGCTGCTGAATGCTTGAAAGAAGAATATTTGCAGTTGATGAACGTGAGTGCTTGATTTTAACCGCGTCATCAACAAGCGGAGCTCATTTCATAACTTTAGAATGTTTTAATGGAATTTTAAACGTCTGAATAAGCAAGAAATTGGTTTTTGTTTGTTTTGATTTAATTTGTAATATCACTCGTCAGTTCCGCTATTTTCAGACAAAATACGACGAGGTTCACAAGCAGCCAACAAGTGAAGGTTTGTTTTTCGCTGTTTCTGTCGCATTTTGGCGTACGGCCAATCGATTACGACACCTTATCAATTCCCCAATTTTCAGAATCATTTCACGCGTTCATTCGGAAGATCCGTGCCGACGCAGACCCAATCGAGCCTCCCTAATTTGGCCGGGGGGCCCAGAATGATGCGCGTGTGGCTGCGGTTTTGCCCGGGGGTACGCGCGCGAATTTTGGGAATCATGGCCGCAAATTAGCTACATGCAATTTAGTGCGCTTGTCTTTGCTAAACCTGAAAAGCTGTGTTTGGATTCAGATGCGCCGAAAAATGGGCGCTTTAGGGGCCCACACCCCTTTTTTGGACCCCTAGCTCGTTTTTCGACTTTTTTTCAGCGGCATTCGATACAGAATCGAAAAATATGCGAAGAGTTTTAAGTGTAGCTCAAACCAATGTTGCCTAAATTTTTTATCGCGCAGAGTACCAAAATAGGCCCTGGAAACGCAGCAACGAATTCATTAACTTTGGCAGTAATTTTGCTTTTTGTACGCTATCTTAAATTTTTACGCTTTTAGTGTTTTCTCATTTTCTAGGCCAATTTTCCTGAATTCTTACGGGTATCTCCGAGTAAAGCCAAAGCCACACGCGCATAATATGGGCCCGGGTAAGCACGAAATGGAGATTTTTGAAAATATTACATACGACCCTGGATGTTGAATACGATAACTAGACTTTCAAATGATTTGATACTAATGATTTGATATTTGATACCTTTGACTTTTCTGCAATTTATGCCTACTACCAGCCTGAGTGCGGAATTCCTGTGTTTGCTTTCATTGCTTTAAGGTGATTGGTCCCAAAAGATTCCATCACCACCATGTTTTTTTCCAGTTTTGTGTTTGAGCCAATGGTTCACAATGTTAGATGAGTGTAAAAAACCCCCAAAAATAGTCGAATAAACTGAAAAAATAGACTGAACGCTTTATCCACCCTACACGAACAAATCAAACTACACGCACAGGGAGATGAACAGGGAAATTCGAAAATTCTGGAATGAACCGACACAACGTGGTGCGCGATATGGCAATTAATAACAGAGAAACGAGAGAGAGAGAGAGAGAGAGAGAGAGAGAGAGAGAGAGCAAAAATTCTAGGCGTTTCACTCGACGACGGCGATCGCCTCGATCTCGACGAGGGCCTGCTTCGGCAGGACGGCCACCTACAACAAGGGAAATCAATTTGAAAAATATTGTATTTTCTATGGATTTAGGATTCAATGGCCTTTAAAAATTGAATCAAAGGTCTACCTGATAGGCGGAACGTGCGGGGTAGTCGCCCTTGAAGTACTCCTTGTAGATCTCGTTCACCGTCGCAAAGTCGTTGATGTCGGCGAGCAGCACCGTCATCTTCACCACTACAAAAAAGAAATATTTTTATGGAGCTTTTGCATTATCGGGGGTGCACGTTTTTTGCGATGTGGGTTCTTACTAAGTTTTCCAATAAAATTTACCTAGATTCCAAACGGAAAACTTATGAGAAAAATCTGCCAGATTTTTACAAACATTAAATTATGAAAAAAATCGGCATTAAAAGCCGAGGTTTTAATAGTGTGAATTTTCAGAATTTTAGATCAGCAAAGCTTTAATTTTAATAATTTTAAAATCAAAATTTTTTCTTGTAAATTTTCTATTTTTATGAATAAGAAAACCATCTCGAAGTATGTACTTACCATTCTCATACCCGGCGCCGGCCGCCTTCAGCACCTCGCCAATGTTGCGGAGGCTCTGGTGCGTCTGGTCCTTGATGCCCTTCTCGAGTTCCTAGAAAAACGTAGGTTTTTGAAGGGGCCGGAGGAGCACGACTATCTACTTTGCCGCAACACGCAACGCCTGTGCGCTGCACGCTGCGGGTCCGAAGAACTCGTATTGAAAATGTCAAATAACTCCAAAAACCCACCCCCGATTCGGGCTTGATTCCCAGCGACCCGGACAGGTAGAGCGTGTTGCCGGCGCGGATGGCTTGGCTGAAAGAAACGGTGTTCGTTCATAGGTGTATTTCGTAGCGTAATAATCTCGAAAGCAAGTAAAAAACCTGTTTACCTGTAGGGCCCGATGGCGGCGGGGGCCTTGTCGCTGTGGATGACCTGGCGGACGGATTTGGACATGGCGCGGGTGGCTCTGAAAATCGAGACAAGTTAGATAAATCGTTTTAAATTTCAAGCAAATCCTAAACGCAAGCATTTAAAAGATTCCGTTAAAATTGGCATCACAGAATTTTACGGACCACAGAAAGCCTTGGAAAAACTAAGAAAAAAATCCCTAAAGTTTCCAAGCTTTAAAATAAAAGCAGCTTCATGGCTGATCTAGCAAAAAGCTAAAAACTCGGCTAGAAAGTCATTTTCAAACTATGAAGATACTAAAAATATGCCAATCCCGAATAAAACAGACTTTTGAACATCCTAAATTCAGGAAAGAGCTGTAAAAATTCGGCTAAAAGGCTAAATTCTTAGAGATGAAGCCGTCGCCCACTCCTCTGTCTTTTCCTCGCCCTTCACCCGCTTTGCCACCGGCTCCTGTTCCCCGTCCTCCGCCGCGCTCCCTCGCATCTACAAACAGTTTCACCGCCATTTCCGTGGCTTCAAACAGGCGAATCGAAGAGGCGGAGGACGGGTAGAGCGGACAAATAGGCCTATCAAATAGGAAAGAAGAATGAAGGGTCTTTCCAGAGCATTTTAAACTTTAAAAATCATTTTCAAAAGCGTAAAATATTTATGAAAACAAGTTTAGAAAGTAAAGCCCACTTACAGGGCACGTGCGCCACGGACCGAAGCGGACAGCATTGGGCTAGAGGTGAGGAGCTTGAGCGCGCTGAGTAGGGCTTGAAAATGTTGTCATTTTCAGTAAGTTAGTCTTATGCAAATCCTCGAATTCAGAAGAAAATATAAAGATGCAAAAGATATGAGTAACGATGTCAACGGTAACTTCAAAAGGCTAGAAAGCCGCTTAATTAACTTACAAAGCACTAAAAAGAAAACCTAACACTTGTTAAACTAAAAAGAACTACGTTAAAGTCATTAAAAAGAAAGTTGAAGACCATCAATAAGACAGGAAAAAGATAGAGGACAATAAAGCTCCGAAAAACAGCCAGCTAACATCCCTCGCCCCGCCCATGAAACGATTCGCTGCCGCAACCAAGGCCATATCATTGTGCCGAGAAAAGTGGACCAGTCGATATCAATCGGTTTAGCCGGGGCAGATGATAACCGACAGATTGACAAATGGGATTGGCAGATAGAGGAGCCGCTTTAGAACCATAACACCGGTTCAGCATCAAATCTGCAACCCCCGTGAAAACGGTGTTGCTCCGAGAGCGCTGCTCATCCGAAATCTCATAAAATGGTCTAAAAACCTGAAAAATATGATATACTCCAAATCAGATCTTCAAAATTGCGAATGCGAATGTAAACTTTATAAAACTTTATTGGTCTGAAACAATAACAAGACCCTTATCACCAGTAAACAGGACAGACGCAATTGGGCTACTATGGGACCGGCGTTTTTTTTAAGTGGTGGGCCCCCAGAAGCCGCGGAGAGGGGGAGCAACAGTTCGACCTCAGAAGGCCCACCCGCCCACAGCAGCACCAAAATTCGGGATAAATACCGTAAAAGAAGGGACAACATCAGCGAGAGCGAGAGCGCCCGGCGGGAAAACCGGAGACAACGGAAAGGCAAAAAGAAGAAGAAGAAGAAACAAATGGCGGGGCGGTTATTTGATGGATTAGTCGCGCTCGTCCTCTTCCGAGAGGATCGTCAGGGTTTTCTGGGTCGAGAGCGCGATCGTGATCGTCTCCTCCACGAGGTCGTCGTCGTGCACCTCCGCTTCCGTGTCGATGCCGTCTGCAAGGAAAGATTGATGAAAATGTATGCACGATCTTTTGAACCTTCGGAGCAGGTTTTTGTAATTTTTTTGAGTTGAAAACCTTTCCCCAAGAATTCAGATCACTAGTAATGTAATAGAAAGTATTTTAACAGTTTCCTGATAAAATTTAGCTAACTTTAACTAATTTAAATTACTAAAACAATTCAGCAAGTTTGGAAAATCTTTCGGAATTGAAATTTAGTCGAAACGTTGCTGTTTTTAGTATTGCTGAAATTAAATTCGTACACGTTTTAGAAATAGTAAAAAAAACCTGTAGAAACAGTTCCCTTTCATATCATAAATAGGTGTTCTGATAAAATTTGCTAAAATTCAAGTCGTAAACAATTTAAAAAACCTTGATATACCTTTCAAAATTTCAAATTTTGGCGAAACATTGCTATCATTGGTATTTTTAATAAAACAAAAATTCGTACATTTTTGAAATAGTAAAAAGGTATAGACACTCTCCCGCTTTTCCATAAAAAACGGCCTAACAAAAGTCTCTTCCACCCCCGATTTTGCGCAACAAAGGATCCGTAAAAAGTATAAAACGTACTGCGCAACTGCAGTCGATCGGCCTTCGTCTTCTCGATGAGGTCGAGATTCCGCCGGCGGATGACGTCGAACGCGCCCATGATCTTCCGGCGCTTGTCGATGACCTCCTGGCTGGCCTTGACCTTCTCCTCGTTGTCCTCGCGGTCGAACTTGGCCGACGTCGTCTTCAGGTTCTTTCTGGAACAAAGAATCATTCAAAATGTAGGGGAAAACGAACCTTATCTCCTTGATCTTCTGCTCGGAGAGCTTGACTGGAGGACGTGGCCGCCACTTGAATTGCGTCATGCGGTCGAGGTTCTTGCGCAGAAGTTCACGGCCCTAAAGCCGAATTTTGGTGATGTTAAAATTTCTCACCTGGAACGTGTATAACCGGAAGCCGAAATCGCTGCCACGAGCGCCAACGGCACAGCACGAGACGAAGTAACGGCCGGTCGGGTCCCAGTAGGCCTTGTTGAAGAGCGGATGTTCGGCGATAGACGTGCGCTTGACCTCTTGGCCGTTGGTGTCGACGAAGATGATGTTGCCACCAGTCGAGCCGAGGGCCAGGATTGCCAGCCTAAAAATGGGAAATTAAAGGTATCCGGATGGAAATACGAGAAGCTCATGCGAAAAAAACACATGTTTTATACTTCCATTTTGCCGATTTGCGGATTTTTGAATAGCTATACGGCTTACAGAGCTTCAGTTTCGTGCCGTAATTCAAATCTTGGCACTATCTTAAAGTTACAATGTAAAATTCCCCACCATCCACCAGCCGGCGCGAAGCACACCGTATTCAACGACACGCCGGCTTCGAGCTGTCCGATGCAGACGGGCGAGTGCTTGAGCGGCTCGATCCGGTAGATGAACGGGGTGGCCTTGGCTTGGCTGCCGATGAGCACGCAGAATTTGTCACCTGAAAAGCCATATTGGAATCGAAAGCCGATGATTTTCAGTTTGATAACCTAATTTTTTGCATCTTTTTAAGTGTTCATAATTTTTGCCTTTTCCGCATTCCGGCATTTCTGGTAACAAAATACAGAAATAGAAAAACGTAACGGATGCGGCGAAAAATGTCTATATCGAAAAATACAGCAAAACGAATTAGGCTTAGCGAATTTAGGACAACAAAGGCGCGCAGTTTTTCCTACGTTCCTAGGTCTTTAAAAAAACCACTAAAATATACCATTCGGCTCCCAGCCAAAGTTGATGAACGGTTCGGAAAGTGGCAGGTGCATGATGGCAATGTCCTTCTTGTTCGACAGCTCGAAGATTTCGAGGTGGGACTTGACGCCGCCGACGTATTTCACCTCACCGTTTTCTTTTATCGTCTTCTTGTTATACCTAAAAACAAAGATAAAATAACGCCATGCAAACACTCAATATACCTGACTGTATGAACGGCAAGTCGTGCCCCGCTTTCTTGCCAGAACATTTGCGCCTCCGCCACGTTGAAGACACGGCCCGAGCGCAGCTTTTCGCCGGACGGGATGCTGATCAGCCCGAATTCGGCGGGGATGGGTTCGCTGGCCTAAAAAGAAAGATAATTTACAAAACTTTAATTCCGATACCTCAGAGTAGTAGGCGATGATATTCTTGTCTCCTGGGGACCAGCTGAACTGCCTGATGTTCTCGATGACGAGGTAGCGGTTGCCGACGAGCTGCAGCGTCTCCGAGTCGAACACGGCGATGCCGTTGACCTTCTTTTGCTTCTCGAGACGATCACGCTCGGGCACTTTTGGGCACGCAAAGTACTTGTCGTCGCGGGACCATCTAAAAGTAAAATTACAGATTTTAAAAAAGGGGTTGTTTCGCGAGACGTGGGCAACAACAAGATTTTCTGATCTACTTTGAGCTAGCGTTGCTACAAGGCTTTTTGAACTTCCACTTCGAAAATACAGATCCTCAGCCCAAAATTCAGATTTTCATACCCCTTTCTTAGCTTTCTAAAGTGTTTTTACTATTAATTTATAAACAATCTTACGGAAAACGCCAATATACTACGTTCCACCAATTACTGACATAAATGCTCTCATAGGAAAAAAAATAAAATATTGTGACCACCATAAAACGAATTTCTCATAATACGAGATTGCAAATGCCTATAAAATGTACTGGAAGAACGGCCAGCAGGGCATCTCGTTGCGTAGTGTGAGGGCGTAGAGCGAGAATCCCTTCAGCATCTCTCCTGTTCGGATGTCCCAAAGTTGGAGGCAGTTGTCGTCTTCGCCCCATCTCGAGTTGGCCGGCGCGTAGGTGACCATGAAGCTATAAAGAGAGATTAGAGAAAGGATCAGGATAACGTACTTTTCACAAGGGGAAAAGTCAAAGTATTGGACGCCGATGTGCTCGAATCGGAGGTAGCGTTGGAACTTGGGGCCGCCCCACAATGCTATACCACGGCCATGGATCGTCGCCAAGTAGCTGCCATACGGGGTCCATTTGAAGACGGACTCGGTCCAGTTCTGGAAAAGAAAATTATAAAATTTTATGAAAAAACCGCAAAATCGGGCAGCGGTCTTTTTTCTATAATCAAAACATTCGAAAACCCAGAAAAATGCTTGAAACTCGGCAATTTCCGTACAAAAACGATAATTTCCGTTAGACAATTATTCGATCTACGTTACGTTTTAGGATCAAAGTTTTGCGGCACCCGCTAGTAAAAACCGTGTATCAACAGATGCTCATGAGATTAGAAAAATTCGGCTTCTCGATTTTGCGCTATAACGAAAAAACCTTAAAATCACAGAAAGACATGGAAAAAGCCAAAAATTTTCTGAGATCTTTTGCTACGAGCAAGAAAACTTTTCAAACGCTCTTCTGACTCAAAAACAAGCGTAAGTATTACGCACAGGTTTCTGGCCCTCATCGGCGACTTCGGGCTCGTGTCCCTTGACGTGCCAGTAGATTCCGACGTGAGGCACGTGGTGGTTGTCCTCAAACTGGACGGCGAATTGATCACGGCACCGCGGGTTCTGCATCCACGACCACAAATCGCCCTAAAACCCCATATCAAGAAAGACGTCGCGAAACGTACGACATTGACATATTCGTTGGGCTTGGGGGCTTCCCATTCCTCGTCGGGTTTTTCCATCGATTTCATGTCGGCGATCTGGAATCGGATATTCTCGTAAAAAAATTATAGAGCTGATCCCACCGAAATGGCCGAAAACGCGTGATTCTTGTCGAGCCGGTAGCCGTTGAGGACGGTGAGGGCGTACTGGGCAACATCTTTGCTCTCCCATTCGACGAAGAGACAACCCTAAACAACACTAATTCAAACAAAAAAGAAAATTACCTTTGTATTCCCATCGGCGTCGACCGGGTACTCGACCTTGTTGCTCGTGTTGATGCCGTTGAGCACCTTCGCGACGACGGCCTAAAAAATAAATCAGAAAATTCTGAAAAATCTTACCTGCAACTTTGGGAATTTCTCTTTGTTGACGATGGGCAGGCCGAAGAGGATCAGGCAGTTCTCCTCGTACTCGTCGATGAGCGGCTCTTGTTTTAGCACGTCGCCGAGCAGTTCTAAAATAAACAAAAATGTTTTCTTGCCTAAAAATTTATACCTTCATCTGCGATATCATCCTCAAAGTCCTCTGGATCGTCGAACGAGGGCTCTACCTCGTCATTCTCCTTGTTCACGTCTAAGTCGACCATCTTGTTGTTTGAAACGATGCTCAGGGCCAGGCAGTTGTGCTTGATCGGGTTACACTGCAAAAAGGAGGTTATGCAAGCCAAATCCAAGAAAATGAAGTTTAGTGAAAACAACGAGCTCTTCTAAACGTAATATTGCAATCAAAAAAGTGTGTATTTGGGTCAAAAGCCTTTAGGCCGAGTAATCTAAGTGTTTTTAGTGGCTAAAACGCGAAATGTTCACCGAAAGGCGTCAAAACAGGGGAAATCAAGCTGTGAACCATCGGAAAACATTGTAAGTCTCAAATTACAACAATACAGTCAGGAAAACGACAAAAAGGCGAGTATCGACTTTTTGACGGCAATTTTGAGGCCCAAAATTTCAGAGCCAGGAGCTTTTAGGCGCAACCGAATGCGTTTTTCTCGATGCTGATCATTTTGCGCAGCGTAAAAAAGCATAAAACCAAGAAAATCGCAAAAAAATCAACGTAAAATTCAAATAATATATGCTTTGGCTAGGGTTTATGATGAAAAGGAGGGCCGTCGGGGTGGCCCGAAAAGCAGCACGGGTACTGTGGCTGGGGCAGGCTTTAGGCGAGGGAGCCGGATGGCGCTGGCCCGCGCTAGGCCTCGACGCCCAAAAAGGCTTTGAAGTTTTATAAAAATTGTGGACATTTTTAGCCATTTTAGGAAGGGGATCAAATCGATGGGGAACATCGGGAAGTGAAAAAAGAAGTCACTTGATTGCCGTCACGGTTATGAAATGGACCTGAAAAATCCGGATTCGTAAATTTTTGGCGCGATGCCAATACTTTGAAATTTGCCACTTCTCGGCATAACTGTTTTTACCTAAATCCCGTGTAAATCCTTCAAAAAAATTGGTTATTTTTCATTCCAGGACCGTGCTGTTTCTAGGAAAACGCTTTTTCGGCCTGAAACCCCCCCCCCCCCGCTAATGAACAAGCGCCGCCGTAATACAAAAAAAAATCTTATTGCCATGCCGATATCGACAGTCTCTCGCGTGATTTGTTTTTCTTGTGAAGTCACTCGCCCCTCGACCCCTTCTATTTTCACATTGTCACCCCTCGTGGCGGCCACAATCAGGCATTTTGGCCCGAAATTTTTCTTCCCAAAAAATTCCCCAAATTTGGGCCTCTCACGCGAATCTGGCCGGTATTCCCACAGCTGCTAATTAATTTGGAAGGGAGGGGAAAAGACCGAATTGTGTGAAGAATTACCCGGGCAACGCCGCTAATTGTGAAGGGGACGACCACCGGTAGCTCACCAAATCACTTTTTGCCCGCAAGTATTTTTGGGTGTATTTGGAACTTCCTGCCTTGAGCTCGAGAAAAATGGTGGTGCTGCAACCGGAGGACTTGGTGGGTTAAGAATGGGAATTCTTACAGGGGCAGCGAGCAGAGATTATTTGGGAAATTCTGAGCCCTGGCTTGGTTTGGCTCAGCAATACTGCTAAAAAAAAAACCATGCCAAGCCTACGCCAAAATTTCATCCCCAAAAAGCCAAGCCAAAGCCAATCCTATTTCAGGGCCTTAAGCCTAAGCGAAGCTTAAGCATAAGCCCAAGCCTACAATCAAGCCGAAGCCTAAGACCAGACCTAAACCTAAGCCAAGCCTAAGCCTAAACCTCAACCGAAGCCTAATCCTCATCCTAACTAAGCCGAAGCCGCAACGTAACCCTAAGCCTAATCTCGGGTCTAATCTTAACTAGCACATTGAGGAGACAGAGATTTTCTAGGAAGCCGGAAACCCGGCCGGTCGCGGCATGAAGACTTGCAGAGATTCTTGGGGAAATTAGAAAGCTCTAACGCAACCAAAATTCTTAAGGCAAGCTAGCAGAGACGAGTTCGGATGCTTTTCTCAAGTTTCGAGCCTTCACGACCCCTTTTTCAGGACGAATTCGAGAAGCTGCTCGAGGACCACAGCTCCCGGCTGATCGTCGTCGACTTCTACGCCACTTGGTGCGGCCCGTGCAAGATCATGGGGCCCAAGTTTAGCGTGAGTGCATATCATGGGATATGGGATAGAGAAGTCAGGAATCCACAGTGGCGATTGTAGTAATGCTCTGAAAATTCGATAAAAATCTTTAAAACCTCAAAAGCATCTGTTTTTTTAGAAGATGTCGGACCAAATGAACGACATCGTCTTCGTCAAGGTGGACGTCGATGAAAATGTAAGAGATTTTTGTCGATTTCCGGGCTTAAAGGGGCTATGAGGCGCGAGAATCCACCTTTCCAGCGGCTAGGTCTAGACAGCTCTGCAGCACCCCAAATAACGAATATTATATAAAAATCATATTATATAATAAATAAAAATCGGGTTTTACAGCCCCTAGAGTTGCGAATGCTTAGTAAAACACACAGCGCTTATAAGTGGAATTGGAAGTGTCGCGTAGCTGTCGAGACCCAGTCGTTTCAAGCGGTCGATTCGATTCTTGCGCTTCCTAGTGCCTTTAAAACCGGAAAATTCTAGTTTTTACAGGAAGAAATCGTCTCCCGCTACCCGATCAACGTCATGCCGACCTTCATTTTTATCAAGGATGGCGAGCAAATTGTGAGGAACGATTTTCACATTTATTTTTTGGTCTTTTAGGACTCTGTCGAGGGTTCAATGGAGGAGCAGCTTCGTCAGAAACTCGCTGCTCATCGTTAAAAAAATATGCATATTCTTTCTTCCGCTCTCTCTCCCTCACTCTCTTTCCCCTCTCTCTCTCTCACTCGCTCTCTCTTTCCCTCATTCCCTCTCTTGTGCTCTTTCTCTCCAGCACTCTTGCGTGCTCTCTCTTTCTCCCTATTTCGCTCTCGCGCTCTCACGTTCCCACTTTCTCACGGTCTCTCGCTTTCTCACCTGCCTCTCACCCGCTCTCCCTTGCTCTCTCTCGCTCTCTCTCTCTCTCACCCTATCTCTCTCTCTCTCTCGCTGCAATTTCCGTAACACTCCTATTTTTTCAATAAATTTTTATCAGCTCTACAGTAAGCCGCAGTCATACAAATCGTATACAAGTCATCACAACTACCGTATTATTTGAAGCATAATCCAGTGGGGGGCAAAATTTGCATATTTTCGCATGGGGTATACAGTAGCCCATCGTTACCGTAACCCTGTCAAGGGGGAATTGAATCACAGCCTTCAGCAATAGCTAAAAATCGAAAAGTATAATACACAGTACCGTTAATACATTTTTTAGGGGTAATTTGCATATATTTAAGACAAGGAAAAAATACATAAATACAATACTATCAAGGGAATACGGTAGATTACAGTAGTGGTATTCACAGATGCGCTTTAAAAAAGGTAAAAATTGCTCGAATCGATCTAGATGGGTGAACTAGAAACGTAGTCAAAACTAGATGAAAAATCATAATTAAGCATTAAAAATCGATAATTAGGATGAAAATAAAAAAGCTGGCCGTACGCAAGCACCAGGTGTCACTTTTTAAAGGGAACGGCAAGGCAGTGACTATGGGTTTTGTTAGCTTTGGATTTTCGCCCAATTTTCCAAATTTTGCCGCGATACGCAACGCGTGGAATTTGACGTAGATTGCGGGCCCATTACGCTACGTGTCGCTCTGCGTTGCGTATTGCGTCGCGTCGCGTTTCGCGTTGTGTAGCGCGCGTTTGCTAGTTCGTCGCGTCGGCTCTCGCGTCGCGTTTCGTGCTGCTTTGCGGGTAGTGGCGCGCTGCGCGTCGCGCCGCAGGAAGAGACATAAGAAATTCATGCCAACAAAATTCATAGTATTGCCTTGCCAGTACCTCTTTAATCCATAGGGAATTATTTTTTTGGCAAGTCTAGGGAAGAAAATTTGCTTTATAGACGTTTTAAAGGGACTGGGAAGGCCCGCGGAAAAGCTTGGAAAGCTGCCAAAACGCTACCGTACCCAGTTTCCTACATATTTTCGTCTCCCAGTCCCTTTAAAGTCGAATTTCTACTCGAGGGAATTACCAGCGACTTTACAAGTTCAAGCAGTATTACATTCACAAAAATGAATTTTTTTAAAAGAACGGCGCTTGCTGTCCGGGTCCCTTTAAACTTATGAGGTTTAATGGTGGTACTGAACATCCGTAGTGACGTCATCAGCCATAGAAGAATGGTAGTCGTCGAGCGAATCGTCGCGGGACCTCAGCGGTGGTGACAGTAAGACGTGACCGCGACGCGACCGCGCCTCTTGGCAGGCTCGCAGGATTCGGCACGAAGCGCCACCCCTGAAAATTCGAGGTGTATTTTTAAGAAATACGAGCTGTGGAATTCCAAAGAGTTCAAGGCGTTCAGCCGCAGCTTTTCTTCCAAAAGCACTTGAATTTGCACGATTTCAACGAGTTCAACCCTGTTTTAGCGAGGGTAAGCTAGCAGAGATCTCGTCGGAAACTACTGCTTGTTTCCTAAGAAATCCCTCAAGTTCAAGGAGTTCATCAACAGTGATAGAACATGGCAAGCTAGCAAAGGTTCTTTGAGAAAGTACTTTAGAAAACTCACGCAACGCCACACTGCCTCAGCTCCTCTCTGCCGACGTACTCCAAGATGTCCGGCTTTGTGTAGCCCTCTCTGATGATGCAGGCGATTGAGTGGTCATCCACATCTAGACTTCGCAGCCAGGTGACAAGCTCATCGGCGTGTCTGGAAATGGGTAGATTAGCGGCGATTCTCTCTCTCTCTCTCTCTCTCTCTCTCTCTCTCGCTCTCTCTCTCTCTCTCTACTGACACTCACTTCGGTAACGAGTTCTGCGGCGAGGGAGCGCTGGACGACGTCGCCGAGCCGTTCGCCATGCCATTCGGGAGGGTGGAGAGGCCTTGTAGCGGTGGCACTGAAAAAGTGTGAATTAGACATGAGCGAGAGAGAGAGAGAGAGAGAGAGAGAGGGGGGGGTAGAGGAGAAAGACTCACTCGGACGTTCTGACACCTCTCGCAGCGTCGATATCTTCCGCCGCTTATCGTCGATAACCAACCGGAGCAGCGTGTTCAGCTCGCGCTCCACCTCCAGGAGCCTGCAAACGAGGTTATTAGAATTTTCAGGGCCAGACAGCGGAGATATTTGTGGAAACAACTGACTGATCGAAAAGCTGTCGATTCTCCTCGTGGACGTTCTTCAGGTTATCTCGTCTCTCGCGTACCACCGACGAGTCGAAGGCGGGCGGCGCGGATGGGGGACGGCTGTCTCCGGTTTCTGCTGAAAAATTGGGCTAGGAATTTTCTCTAGCCTGCCCCTTCCATTCCCAAATGATCTCTGCTAGCCTGCCCCTTCCATTCCCAAATGATCTCTGCTAGCCTGCCCCTTCCATTCCCAAATGATCTCTGCTAGCCTGCCCCTGCCATTCCCAAATGATCTCTGCCAGCCTGCTCCTTCCGCCCTTACCTTCACTAACGGCACTCTCCCGGCTGACCGATGGTCGCTGGACACCGCTCGTTGATGGAGAATTGATATCGTGGACCTAAAAATGTAATAATTTCGCAAAACAGGTGTAGAATTTAGTATCGTAATCGAATACCATACCTGGAGTACCGCCGACAAATCAGGGCTGAGGATTTGGACGGCAGTTTGCACAGCTGATCGGATCAAGTTGTCCAGGGCGAACATCCTAAAAACCGAAGGTGAGTATTTAGCTTTTAAAGGGATTGCGAAGTAAATTAAAAGGGGTAGGCAAGCTAGCAGCGATTTTTTAGGACCTGGACCGTTACATTGCTGAATTTCACAAATTCCTGAAAGATCTCTGCTAGTCTCCTGCCTTCAGGGAAGTAAGCTAGCAGCGTTCTTTTACGACTAGCTATCAAAATTTCGGGATTTGTGGATTCCCCCATTGGTATTTGCTCGTTTGCCCGCCCCTTAATATGGATATTAAGTTTAAATGATATTGAGACAAGCTAGCAAAGATCTTTCAAAGCTCGAGTTTCATTATTCGGAATTTTTTCAGCGGTGATTGCTGGCCGGCCGGTATTTTGGAGCAAGATGACAAGGCCAGCCAGTAGAGAACTTGTGGTTTGGAACGATCCGCCAGGTAGTTCTGCGCAAATTCCGCAATGGTCTCTGCTAGCCTGCCCAGTTGAGGAGCACCAGCTGAGTTTTTTCAGGATTCCTTAGTGATTTCTGCTAGCCTGCCTCTGCTTGTATTGAAGATCCAACACTCTTCTTAAATTTCCTACCAATGCGGTTTGATGATCAACTTCCGGAGCACCGGCTGCATCGCGTCGGAAAAGTCGTACAACGCCAGGTTGATCTAAACATGACAAAAATGGCCTTAGCTTTTTGAAGTTTTTTACCTGAGAAATTGCCGTCGGCTCGTAGTCGAGGAGCGTTCGGAGGTCATTAAGGCAATCCTGAAAAATTAGGGTGTATTAAGTGGTTTTAAAAATAGTATGAAAGTACCATTAAGTTGTATACAAAGGTCTTTCCATACCTTAATCGGCTGCACGTCCTTTGACAGCAAATAATTGCGCATCCCGTCCAGCAGGGTACGAAGCATATTTCTGGAAAATATAGCGTAAAATTTGATTTTTCCTTGAATTTTGCAGACTTTTTGAAGCCGCGTATTTCATTAAATTAAATTAAATTAAATTACCTCGTGACGTAAATGGTCGACTTTGCGTTCTGCATCAACTGGTTGAACCAGATGTGGACAATCTGAAAGCAAAATAGCATTTTTGGATCGAAAATGATCCCTGCTAGCCTGCCCCTTCTATTCCCAAATGATCTCTGCTAGCCTGCCCCGTTCCATTCCCAAATGATCTCTGCTAGCCTGCCCCTTCCATTTCCCAAATGATCTCTGCTAGCCTGCCCGTTCCATTCCCAAATGATCTCTGCTAGCCTGCCCTTCCATTTCCCAAATGATCTCTGCTAGCCTGCCCCTTCCATTCCCAAATGATCTCTGCTAGCCTGTCCCTTCCATTTCCCAAAGAATCTCTGCTAGACTGCCAGGGCGGCTAGCAAAGATTCTTTAGGAACATTATTCCACGCCCCAACTCCACCGTACCTCCTCCTTATACTCCGTCATAAAATTGGCGAGCGTGTGTCGGCGTTCCGAGTCTTTCCGAAGCATGAAGAACCGCTGGTTTCCGCTCTCATCCGATACCGTACTAAAAGTGCAAATTTTAGCAAAATATAGATTTTTAAGCTCCAAAAAACAGCACGATAACGGGCCAGCCAAACAGGCAGCATCAACTGAAAATTGCGCACTACAGATTAGCTAATGGAAATCGGGAGAAATAGCTTTTAAAAATGCGAAACTTATCTTCACGATTTCGCAAAAAAATTAGCGAAATTGAATGAAATTGTATTAATTTGGCTAATTTTACGTTTTTTCACGTTTTGAGATAATTTTTGAACTTTTTAACTTTTTAAAGACGTTTTTATATGCAAATGCAGAGCATGCAGCACGATACGATGAAAAGAGCCGGACTGGGGGTCAAATGGCATACTGTAGGGGGTGCTGTGAGAGAGTACGGAACGCTACGCAACAACCCCCACTACTACGGTAACGAGCCATGGAGCGGCAAGACGAGGAAAGAAACTTGCTCTGTGTACGTGAATATGCGAGGGCCGCTATTCCTGCAAAAATTCGGAGGTGAGAGAGGGAGAGGAATGGAGAGAGAGAGAGAGAGAGAGAGAGAGAGAGAGAGGAGGAGGGAGAGAGAGGGAGAGAAGAGGGAGAGAGAGAACGAGCGAGAGAGCGAGAGAGAACGAGCGAGAGAGAGAAGAGGAGAGAGAGAGAGAGAGAGAGAGAGAGAAGCCAAAGCCGAGCGCAGACCAGATAAAAGGGGAAATTTGGAAAAATGAAATATCAAGCCAAGACCCAAAAACTTTTGCTAGTAAAACCATGTAAACAGCAATAAGATTTCGAGGACAGAAATTTAAAGGTAAAAAGGAAAAAAAACTGAAAATTAGCATACCGATTCAGCAGCGGTGGATGGCCGACGCTCATCGGAGTCGACAGTACCGAACCGGGGCTGGTGACAAGTTGCGGCTGCTGCGTTTCATCAGAAATTGGGCTGAAAAAATTCATAGATATGTCTCGAATTGCTGAATAAGCATTTTGTACTTGGCACTACGATACCTGTTCGGCTGGCTGAAGGGAAACATCGGGTTCGGCGAGATCGTCATCGCCGCCTGCGGGTCGGCCGGTGAGGCGGAGAACGTGCGGTTTCTAAAAAAATCGGGCTTAGGTTACGGTAAGCTTAAGCCTAAACCTAAGCTTAAGTCTAAGCCTAAGCTTGAGCCTAGCCTAAGCCCCCTAAACCTAAGCAAAGCCTAGCAAACCTAACTAAGCAGCCAAAGCCTAAGGATAAGCTAAGCCTAAGCCTAAACCTAAGCATGAGCAAAGCCAAGCCTAAGCTAAGCATAAGCCACGCCTAAGCGGTAAGGTTACAGCAAGTTTACACCGCACGCAGTACAGAAATTATTGAGATTTTTGGGTAAAGGGATAAGTCAGGAAATTAGGCTTTAAAGGGACGATGCCTTAATTTTAAAGGGCCATTGAAGGTCTAGCTCGAAAATCCATAAACCACAAGCATTCACGGTCCCTTTAAAATGAACTCGGGGGGTTTAACAGAGGGTAAAGCGGCATACCCTTCCAACCTGGCGTGGTCGATTCGGAGGTGCAGACGCTTCTCCTCCTTCGAGACCGAAGTGGTGCGTCCTTTTAGAGGACCTCCCTCGGCTACGGTAGTCCCATCCGTGGCGGGACCATCTTCGCCCTTTTTCTCGATTCCCATCCCGCCAATGTGCGATGTGGAACGGGCGAATTCTGAAAAAAACGTCATAGACGTAGCGGAAAATCAAATAAATTTTTTAAAGCCTTTTTAAGGGGCTGTGACAGATGGTTTTCTATGTTTTTTTTGTGGGATGTCGCGTCGCTTTTTTTCTTTTTCGCTTTTTCGCTTTTTCGCTTATCAGGTCTTTCAGAAGATGACAGTCTAAAGCGTTTCAAAGGTACAGGCAAGGCATGACTTCCTCTACCGGCCGTGTATTAGCTTCCACTTCACCCGCGCCCGCGACATGCGACGCGCCCGCAACGCAACTGCAGTGAGGGTCTCATAATCCATTACGCACCGTACGCAGAGCGGGGCGTTGCGTATCGCGGGTACGGAAAAATTTATAGGAAGTTCTGAACGGATAAAACCCATAGTCTCGGCTTGCAGGTACCTTTAAAGCGGCTAAGAAGCGCGCCAACCGTGAAAACGCCAAAATGTCGACAACCAAGCACCAGATAATCATAATCCCATTATCCAAAATCCCAAATTGCGAAATAGTCGTTTAAAGAGAAGTGGAAGTCAAACTGTCGGAATTTTGACTATAGCTGTCGGTATTTCAGCTGTCGGTAATACGGCTGAAATTCGTGAGAATCGACCTTTAATTCGACTAGTCCTAGATCGGTACGCTATGCGCTATTTTTTTGCCGTTTTCAAGAAGGCGCTGCCTTGCCAGTCCCTTTAAAGCAAAGGCGCCACCAAAACTCCAGCCACGCCCCTTTTCCAGTTAAGCAAATGAAAAAGCTTCTCACCTCCTTTATGTCGATTCGACGGCTCGATCGTCGGCTTCTTCGTGATGGATCCGCTGCGATTTCTTGAGCTAAACCGTGAGCTCTATTATCTGGGGGTCGGCACAATACGACGTTCAGGAAAATAAAAATTGCCGGGAAAAAAATAGCGATTTTTTTGCTTTTAAAGGAACCCAGAAGGCATCTTTATCTTTATCTCTCTTTATCTGTCATCTTTTGCCTTTAAATCTTGCTCTGTAGATTTTGCCTTCACAGTCCCTTTAAAAACGATAGACAGACAGTAGAGAGTATGCAATTAGCATAAAAAAACTCACGACACAATCCCGTTAATGTCCTCGATGAGCTTGGCGGCTGTGGGGCGGGCTGTGGGGTCGGGGTCGAAGCAGCTGAAAATCGTCATAATTGGGAAAAAGGAAAATTATTGCTTTGCCACAGGCTCGAAATTTCCCAAAGAATCTCTGCTAGCCTGCCTGCCTCGATTCCCAAATGATCTCTGCTAGCCTGCCTCTTTTCGCAAACGAAATACCGTAAAAGACCTGTTTTCAAGCCCAAGCCGTTTGCACGTTCCGAAATCAGAAATCTTGCAGACGCCGCTGTACGTGTTGACGAGCACGTTATCTCCTTTAATGGACAATTTTTTGCTCGTGGAGGTATCTGGAAAAAATAATTAAGGGTTGAGTGCCTCTCGCTCTCTCTCTCTCTCTCTCTCTCTCTCTCTCTCCACTTACTTGAGTCCTCCTAGGATCTGCTTTCCATAGAGGACCATCGGCGGCTCGTTGAGGGCTCCCCATTTTGGCCAACAAATTTGAGAGTGACCCTCCCGGGACGTGCTCCATGAAGATGAGGAAGACGTCGTTGCCGAAGTCGCTAAAAATATATGTCAATGAATTCGGAAGGCGAATTAGATAGTCTAGCCGATTTACTAGGGCTGGGCAAGCTAGCAGAGGTCATTTAGGAGTCAGAAAAAGGCCATTAAGATATAGTCATAATCGAAAATGATGGTTAGCATAATTTTCGATTAACTGATTTGGAGTTAGATACCGTAATCGGTTTCAAGGGCGGGGCAAGCTAGCAGGGATCATTAGCGGAAAAAAGAACCCACCGTTTCACCAGATCACAACCCAGATACTGTACAATATTGTTGTGACACAACGTCGAGTGGAGCTGGATCTCTTCCATCAACGGTTGCACCTGAAGGCGTACGGTAATCAGGTCAACGTCTCGAATCCACGCACCTCCTCGTCGAATTTCACTTCGATCTCCTTGACGACAATCTGGCGTTGCGTGGTGAGGTCGCGGGCCGCGTATACGGTGCCTTAAATGCCGATTAGAGTACTGTAAAAATTTCCAATTTTTTGCAAAAGGTAAAAAAACTGTCTTAACATGTCAAAAATGACATATATTACGGTAGAAATAAAAAATCCGATTTTTGCTCTTTCAAAAAACAGCAATATTGCTATTAACTTACCGTATGTTCCGCTGCCGAGATTCACGCGATTCCCCTGCTTGTCGGTCTCGTATTCGAACTAAAAAAAAGGTTTTTAGATAAGCTACAGTATTTTTCTGGAAATTCCGGTACGCTACGCATAGCGACATAAACTACGTACGCTCGCGTACTCTTACGGATTTTAAGTACGCTACGTATTCTACGCAGGTTTGTACGTTTCGATACTTTTACGTCAGCAACTTCCATGATTCTACCATTTAGCGAATTCTACTCGCGGATTTAGCTATCATAATGGATTACCTACGGCTTGGCGAGCTAGCAGAGATTCTTTGGGATTTTTAGGACTTTAAGGATCCAAGACACGGGACTTTATATAAAATAGGGCAGGCTAGCAACGTCACTTTGAGGCAATCCACGAGGTGAGTTTTATTTGAAGACGCCCTTATTTTGGGTTTGCGTAGCCGTCGAGACCTAGGCAATCGAAAGGGTCGGTTTTTCTTTTCTTCCCGTTCCCTTTAAAAAGTTTCGATATCCTAGCGGAATCAGCAAAAATCAAAAAACTCAAAAACATTTTTGTCGGTACCGTACGAAGTTGACGACTGATGGGCGGGGGTCGCCACCAGATAATAGCACCAATGTTGCTGTTGCTCACATTTGAAGCGCCACGCCCGTTGTGGACGAGGCGAATGGAAATGGAGCGCTTGAGTGCCGCGGCGGGGGGTCGAACCCGGGCCTTGAGGCGCGAGGGGCTGGGGTGCTAGCCACTAGGCCAAGGGGCGGAGTCGGAGAGGGAGAGCGGGGGGTCTTTTCACGCAGGGGTCACCCCCCTTGCCCTGGCCCCAAAAAATTATCGTTGTACCTGGAAAACTGAGCAAAAGTAGGCAAAAAATAGTAGAATTTCCTGCCGGTTTTTGGCTATCGTACCCCACTGCAAAAATAGTAAATTTTTCACATCCTTTTGACTGAAAACTGCCAAAAAACCCAGATTCAAGTAGCGATTTTCAGCTTTTCTTTGAATTACATTTTCCGCAAATTTTCTCTGCTAATCTGCCATGAAAAATTATGCCCGTTTAGCGCTACAGTATACGAGCCCATCTTAAAAAAAGATTAGGTAAGAATGTTGAGCTACAGGACGCTGAATTTTTGGCGAAAATTGCGTTTTTGCTTTTTTGTTTTTCGCGCTAAAATTCCGAAAATTGTCGCTGCCTGCCTGTCTTAAAAATTCTGCTATTAGTAAGCCCCAAGCCTGGAATTTTAATAAATTTAGCGGAGGACAAAAACCAGTAGACATGCCTTTTTTGGTAACCCAGCTGAAACGCGGTTGTGTCATTTTCCTCAAATGCTCTCTGCTAGCCTGCCCAATACAGACCTGCATCTTGTCATAGTCAATGTCGTTGAGAACTTTTCCCATATTGTCCGCTCCCTGCATCATTTCTTCGAGGGCAGCGATAACCCTAAAAATGGGGGATATCCGCACTTGGTAACGAGCCAACCGATTACGCCATGAAAAAGCGAGGGAGGATGTGAAAGAGGAAGAGAGAGAGAGAACAAGAAAGAGAGAGAGCGAGAGAGAGAGAGAGAGAGAAAGAGAGCGAGAGTGAGAGATAGAATGAGTGAAGATGAGAACGAGAGAGCGAGAGAGAGACAGAGAGCGAGAGAGAGTGAAAGAGTGAGAGCGGCAGGCTGGGAGGTCATGCTCCCTTTAATAAACCGTAACCCACTTGGTGCAATGTGGCGCCGATGGGAAGACGAGGTTGAAATCGTCGGAATTCTCGTGTACGTAGAGAAACATGCTACGGTCATCTCGCTTGCTCTTCGACACGGCCTTGATGTTCGGAGCGGTGAAGTGCCAGCGATGGATACCTGAAACACGCATTTTATTGTGCTATTTTTAGGAATTTCGACTGCATTTTCCGAATTTCCATTTTTCTAAATCCACCTAAAATACAGACAAAAATTGTGAATGCTTGGAACGCGCGTGCACGACATTACTTGAGATTAAAAAGGTTATTAAAAACCAAATAAATGATATTCTGGGCGCAGGCTACGCAACGATACCGTCTAACGGTCTGCCGAACGGGAAATGCCGCAGCGGGATTTGGTCTAAAAATTTCGGAATGTTTTTAAAAAATTAATCCAGTGTTCGACAGAGCGAGAGATAGCGGGATCGAGCTACAGAGAGAGAGAGAGAGAGAGAGAGAGAGAGAGAGAGGGAGGGAGAGAGAGAAGCGAGAGAACAAAAATAATAAATCCATTAATGCACAGATCCAAAAAAACTAAGGATGCACGCCAGGATACCCGCGGAATTTGAGGGAGCGCCAAAAAGCGGATCGAGCAGCTCGGCCAGCTGGTTTGACCTTTTTTCTAAATCATTATTACAGTGTTTGTTACGTTAAAAACCGCTTGTTAAAAAGTTAAGTGACCCATTTTTATAGTTAAAAATTTTCCATTTAAAATTTTTAAGGACGCAAATTGATCATGATTTTTACTCACCAGGCGGCGGCTTCTTGTGCTGCGAGTTTTCGAGGACGTGTGAGAGGATGATCGACCCCTCGCCGAGGTTCATCGTCAGGAACGAGGGCGAGAATTGCTGGAAAAATTAGAATTGCCCAAATTTTGATGTCAATTTATGCGCAAAACCCCCAGAAAAAGCCCAGAATTAAGCGCAAAATTTAAGATCAAAGAAAGAAACTACTCCCCACTAATGCGAGAGTAAGCCGGTAGAGAAAGAGGGCGAGAGAAGCGGAAAATTTGCTCAAAAAATTGCAAAAATCGTTGAACCCTTTGGACACCGACCCGATTGTAGTGCGGGTAGCACCGGGCGTAAAAAACGTTCTCCTTAAATGTGGGAAATGGTTACCATAAGAGCATAGAGGTCGATTATCCTCAGTAAATAGAGAACGGATTACGATATGATCAACGGAACCGATTTAGGCATTATATATTCTTAAAGGGACGGTGACAGCATACCTTGAGCTCCTGGATGAGGACCGGGAAACGGGCGCAGTGGACTTCGGCCGTCTCGCTGTCGGTGGCCTCCATGAAGAATTCGGTCCAGAAAAGGAATTGTTGTTTGTCCTGGAAAAGATGGGAATTAGAGACTGCGGCGTGTTTCCGGAAGAGAGAGAGGAGAGTTGAAGAGGGCCAGACGCCGAGGGAGGGTGTGCGAGAGAGAGAGACAGAGAGAGCGTGAGAGAGAGAAAGACGAAAGTGAGAGAGAGCGAGAGGCAGAGAGCGTGAGAAAGAGAGAGAGAGAGAGAGAGGGAGAGAGAGGGAGACAGAGCGAGAGAGGGAGAGAGAGCAAGAGAGAGAAAGAGAGAGAGAGAGAGAGAGAGAGAGAAAGAAAGAGAGCAAGAGGGCCTTGCGTTTCTTTAGACTCACCTTCTCAATCGGACTCATATGGGCGGCGCATCGGTTGATCAGCTTAATATTTTCCATCGTCGAGCGTAGATACCTTAAAAATGGAATTTGAAATGGCTTCACAATCCGTTTAAAATCCCAAAGTAATTCAAAATTTTCTTACCAAACCGGCGGCTTCAACTGGGACATTTTCAGCGCGGCCTGGCAGGCTTTTGAGTAGTCCTCAGCGAGAACTGATACCTAAAAATACGATTTCTTTCGGGGATGTAGGTATAAGGTAAAATCACCACCGGGAAGCGAGCTAATCAACCCATCCTTTCGACTAGGTCTAGACAACTAATTTACAATTCGAAAAATAAT